>CM055428.1:10027732-10050755 GCA_029228465.1 Salix viminalis | reverse complement strand
AAGGCAAATGAAAAAAATAACCGTTGAAATGTTACCGTTGGCAGCCATTCTACAAATAAAACACCCAGCAACAAATCGATCATACAACACACAACTCAACAAAGCAACATCAACCCACAACAAAGCAACCCCATCAAAAACAACAACCCAACGAATTCAACAATTGAACACCCATCAACACAGCAACCCAACGAATTAAAAAATTGAAAAAACACAGAAAATTTTGCAGCCAATCCGAAGAAGAAAAATCATAGAAAATACCTTCATCAAAGTTCAAAATCCAATGAGCAGATTGCATCTTCGGTTCCTGTCAAACCTTCTGCCCCAGAATCTTCGGTTTGTTTTCTTCACTTGATATATTTTTTTTTGTACAATGAGGTTTGTTGATCAAAAAATAGAACCCATATAATAGAAACTTAATAGAGGGGGGAGAGCAGAGTGAGAGGGAGTCGAGGGAGAGGAGGAAAAAGAGTAGAGTGAGAGGGGAGGAGCGCCATGGGAGAGGGAGATGGGGGGAGGGAGCGGTGAGGGACGAAGGCGGTTATTAATTTACTGGGAGAGGGACGGAGGCAGGAGAGATCGCCATGAGAGAGGCGTGAGGGGAGCTGAAAGTGTGGGGGACGGACGCAGGAGAGATCGCCATGAAAGAGGCGTGAGGGGAGCAGGGAGCAGTGAGGGACGGAGGCAGGAGAGATGGCCATGAGAGAGGTGTGAGGTGAGCTGCAAGTGTAGGGGGTGATTAATAATAATATTTAGGAGAAAGAAAAGAGTAATTAATAATAATATTTAGTAAAAAATAATTATGAGAAATTGAAAATTTACGATGTTGTTGATCAATTAGCTTAATTTATACAATGTATTTTTTATGCAGATGGACTCAGATTTGCCAAATTCATTCACTGACTTTCTGATAAGTGAGTTTGAACAGAATGTTACTCAACAAAGTGATCATATTGTTCATACATCTAAAAAATCCTAAAGAAGTAAAAACTTCTCGCCAGAAGAAGATTGTTTATTTGTATCTGCGTGGTTAAATACTAGAAAAGATCCAATCACGGGAGTTGATCAACAAACAAGACAATTTTAGGCTCGAGTACATGCTTACTTTGTCGAGAATGGAGCAAACCTGAATAATCGTTCTCAGATAAGCATCTCAAATAGATGGCAAGAAATAAATAGAGAAGTTGGAAAATTTGTTGGTTTTGTTACCCAAATTGAAAACCGTCAACAAAGTGGAACGACTGAAGAATCAAGGGTATTTTTTTTATCATTTCCATATTAAATTATTTGTTTAACATATTTATTATATAACATAGTTTTATTTATTGAAATTGATTTACCAGATTAATGATGCTCGGCAAATATATGCTTCAGTTGTTGGCAAACGATTTGAATTGGAGCATTGTTGGGTTATCTTAAAAAATGAACCCAAGTGGCAATTTGAACGTGCAAGTCTTCATCAGAAGTCAAACAAGAAACAAAAAAATCATGGAAATGCAAGTCCAGCTTCTTCAAATCCATCAACCGCTGATTCTGTTAGTTTAGGAGAAGACAGTGACAGATTTATTTACCAAAATAGACCAATTGGTCAGAAAGCTGCAACGGAACGACTTGCACGGAGACAAGGAAAAGAAAAGGTTGGCGAGATTTATGTATCAAATCTCTTAGAAAAATTCACGATTAGTATCGAGAAAATTGAGGATAAAAAATATCACCATAGAGTAACAATGTTAAAGCAACAAACTATATTAATTAAACAAAATGAAGAGAGACAAGAGGATGAAATCATGAAGCTGGATACTTCTGGTATGGATCCAATGTCTGCAGTCTATTTTGAAAATAGAAAACGGGGAATTATGACAAAGAGAGGTTTAAATTTGTAATTGATTTGATTGAATTATTTGTAATGGAATGTATGTTTAATTAATTATTTTTAATTTTCTTTAAATATTTTGTATCGTGTTATGAAATTGATAGCAATTCAGTTTGTTTCTTAAAGTTCTTATAGCACTCAACAACAATAAGTAGCATTAATTAACTTCAAATACAACAACCTTAAATAAAACATACAAATACTTGAAAAACATAAAATAAGTAGCTTAAATCTAATGATGATTTACTCACTACCGTAATGTTCCCATAAATGTTCAATCAAATCGTCTTGGAGTTGGGAATTCGTTGCTCTGTCCCGGATTCAATTATGAGTTTGTAAAAAATCACGTAGTTCTGGAGTTGGCGGGTTTTTTTAAAAAAAAATTGAAATCCAAAAAATTTAAAATTTGACGGTTATTCTTTCAATTTTGAAATTTGAAATTTGAAAAGTTGGTGGCAAATCAAATTTTGGGGGAATTTTTCAATATTTTAGAATTTCAAATTTAAATTATTGCGGGGTTTTTAATTTTAATTTTTTTTTAATTTCATATTAAATCTGAAAAATTAATAATTATATTGTTGGAGGGTTTTTTAAAAGTAATTATTGAATTATATAACTTACTCCTATTAATTGTATAGTTAATTGCATAATTAAATTATATACAAAATAATTGCATTACATTAAAATAATAATATAAAAAAATGGCTCTCCAAAATGTCTTTTACCATTAAAGTGCACATCAACAAAAAAGTCATATATACACTATTCAAACATCCGTTTTAAAGATTTGGCTCTCCAAAATGCCTACTCCCAATGGAGATGCTCTTAGTCTCCCACGCCCAGAGCTTGTTTTTAATCAAATCATTGCTTTCATATGCCGAGAGAAGCATTTCCTACCTTTTTCTCAATCACACAATTTTTTAAGGTTTTTTATATATCAATGGATTTTTAATTAGGTCCGTAATTAACATAATTATATTATAAAAAATTAACATAACTATAAATTAATCAATTTAAACCTGTGAGTGTCTACAAAACCATCAAATTCTTTAACATCTCCTCCTTTTACTTCACATGAAACAGACATGATATATATATATACACTAGTCATTGTTCCGTGTTTTGTCACGGTCGGAACCATATTTTTTTCAACACAAAAATATATTAATTGTGTGAGTTTTTTTTTTATAATATAAATTTGGGTATATTAATAAATTTGTGGATAAATCCTATGAAGTGCAAGTTTTCTATAAAATATATGAATTTTAAATGAATATAGATTTATTTGTTTAGTAGGTTTCAACAAAATAACCAGTATAAAATTATTATTATCATTTAAAAAATAGAAGATTCGGATATCTAAATGATTGAATTCAATGTATTAAGAATAGTTCATTTTATAATTCAATTTAAATTTAAACACAAAAAACAAAATATAAATTATGAAAAAAACTGCAATAATCAAATAACAAAAATAAGTACTTAATTTTTATCTCCAAAAAGAAGAAAACATTAATTGAAAATCCACCCCTACATTACCATCATTATCATTACCATAACAGTTAAAATTATTATCAATATTACTGCCCCAACAATTAAAATCATTACATTACCCCGAAGAATTAACAAAAAAAAAGCAAAATATTTTTACAAAAAAACAATAAAAAAAATCACTAAAATTATCATTATTATTGTGCAAACCATAAAATCATAAATCATTTTATCGGAAAAACATATAAAAATAACAAAAAAACACACAAAAAAGGGAAAATGCAGCAATATTAATTTTAAATTGATCACCAATATAAATTAAAATTTCAGAACTAAACCGAATTAAAATAAAACTCTGATAAAAAATAAAATGACAAAAATTAAAAACAAAAACAAAAAGTATAAATGAATAAATATAGAAAAAAATTAAATAATGTCCAAGAAGGACCGAAAAAACCAAATGAATCAATACTAATTTTTTTTTTAAAAGAATGAGTGCCAAAATAAAAAATAGTATATATAATTAATTCCAATTGAATGACAAAACTACAACAAATCAAAACCTTGGGACTGAAAAAAATAAAAGGATTTTTAAAAATAAAATGCAGTGTAACCAACATAAATTAAAATTTCAAAACATAACCTAATAAAAATAAAAATCCGATAAAAAATGAAATGACAAAAAATAAAACAAAATCTAAAAGTATAAATGAATAAATACAGACAAAAAAATATATTTTCCAAGAAGTACCATAAAAAAACAAATCAATACTAAATAAAAATTTAAAAGAATAAGTGTCAAATGAAAACAAAAATATAATTAATTCTATTTAAATGACAAAACTGCAACAAATTAAAACCTTGGGACTGAAAAACAATAAAGAGATTTTTAAAAACAAAATGTAGTGTAACAAACATAAATTAAAATTTCATAACATAACCAAATAAAAATAAAACCCCAACAAAAAAGAAAACAACAAAAATTAGAAACAAAAACTAACAAAAAATAAATATGGAAAAAAAATAAACAATATCCAAGAAGAACCAAAAGCCAAAAGGAATTAATAGAAAAAATAAATAAAAGAATAAGTGCCAAAATAATAGAAATATATATATAATCAATTCCAGTTGAAGGATAAAAATGAAACAAATTAAAATTTCAAGATTGAAAAATAATAAAGGGATTTAAAAAAATCAATATAGTATAATTGTTGAACAAATTAAGAGAATAAAGACCGAAATGAAAAGTAACATATATGAACCAATTTCAATTGGAGGACAAAATTAGAACAAATTAAAACTTGCATACCAAAATTATTAAAGGAACAAAAAACAAACCAAAAATCAAAAGATGAAGGACTGAAATGAAACAAACCATATATAATCATTTTCAATTAAATGACATAATTGAAAATAATTAAAATTTCTATTGAAAATTCAGTAATAAAAACGAAATGAAAAGATGAGGGACTAAAATGAAATTACTACAAATATGAAGGACCGTACTATACTTTCTAGTAGTAGAAGAGAGAAAAAAGGGGGAAGAAAAAGTGTCCACCAGCTATTCCACGATCATCTTAACATGGCACACACCGCGCCGTGCCAGGAGGTAGAGAACATGACGGCGCACCAAGAGAGACGACGGTTGGGCAGTTTCCATCGTACAGAGACCTCGGACGCTCCACCTGAATGCGTGGTCGCATGAAACAATGCTAGCATGTTCGAATGACGCGCCTACAGTGTTTCAGAAAAGGAATTATTAAAAAAATGGTAAATTACCCATTCACCGCTGGACCTAGCATTATCTACTAAAAAATCGAGGGTGAAAGTACTGCAATACCCCCGGTTTCAGGTGTCTTCATTTGTCAGTTTCGGGGGCTATTTTTGTAGTTTTATTGTGCAAAAATTTGGGAAAAAACATAAACACCCCCAACTGTTTCTGCGTCCTGTCCTCAGCACCGAGAGATAAAATAGTAGTTTTACTGTGCAAAGAATTTGGAAATACCTTCCATTTCCCCTGAAAAATGTCGAAAATGGCCCTGGTTTCAAGGGTAAAATTTTCTAGCCCTGGGCTAAAATGATAATGGTACTGTAGTGAACTGTGTCTATGTGAACAATGAAAAATTGCATAGTAAAATACCGATGCCTTTTATATATATACTAGCCATATTGCTCGTGCGTTGTCGCGGGCATGCCTATGTATATAATTTCACAACATTAAATCTATAACAATAAACTTATATTATATAATTAACAAAAAGTTATAGATTAGAAAACAAATAGATCATTTCTTTGGGAATCTAGTTCCGTAGTACAAAACATTATAAGAGATCACAAATGACACTACTGGTGGATCATTGCCAAAAAGAGGGATGTCGAGGCAAAGAACGAAGCCAAACCTCCTGAAAATGAGATATTTCATCCTCTTGCTAATCTTCTTATTAAAAAAATTTGAAAGCTATTAAAATAAATGAAAAGAAGTTGATGTTAATCAACAAAAAATTATTGCAAATATTAAAAAAAGAATTGGTGTGCAAATAAACCTTTGATGGGGCAGAATGTTTGTCTTTCTGTTTCTTGGCTAGTGGTCATCTTTTCGATCAAGAATGATTTCTTTTTGCTTGAGATGACTTAAAAATTGAGGAGAAAAAAAATATTATTGTATAAGCAAGCTTATTTTAAGAAAATGCAAGCGATGAAATAAATGTCATGAAAGTGTTTTGCATTGACTAAAAGGATTAAATTTGAAGCAATAATTATATTTGCGATAAAAAAACTGATAGATTTTCTGAATGTCATCGGTAAAGTTAAAGTCTTCTTAGCTTTTGGGTGGTAGTTGTCTTTGTTAGTTTCATCCAAAATGATGCTTTGTTGATGTTGAGATGGCGGGGGTGTTGTTAGCTGGTGTCATTGGGGTAAGCGTGTCTGGCTGAATCATCGATGAGTCTCCTGCAGCTATGACTGTGGAAGTGTTCGAGGATCCCGGAGATTGTTTTGAGCCTTCATCAAATACATTTTTAACATATATGTCACATCTGCCAAGGGTTCTTTTATAGGCTCCAAAACGTAGTTGGAAAATTTTCATTTTGTTCAATGCTTCAGTCATTTGTGGTGGGACCACATAAGGATTGATAAAAAATGCACCGAGGTGTTAAAAAAACTCTCAGCAATTTTTTCAGATAGCAAGAAGTTCGTAACGACTTTGCCATCTGTGACAATGTAATTCACTTTAAACCTGAAAAAGAAAACTAAGGTTATTTAAAATTGAGTAAAAAAAAATATGTATGTTTCTCTTTAAAAGAGTTTATATATGAAACAATAGATTGTTTGTTGAATTTTTTCACCATGGAACTGGTGTAGAGTCTGGAGGGCCATGTTCAATGCATCTGAGGTTGTCTGAGGAGCCAGAAAGTATTTTTATGCATTTCAAGCATGTTTTGCACCACCACTCATTTTAGAAATCATAATCAGTAATGAATGCTTTGCAATTGAAACACATGTTTTGCACAAACCAAGCATAAAGTCATCATAAAAGTTGAAAACTAATGTTAAAAAAGTATACTTAAGTTTTAGTAAGAAAACCTTATGCTGAAATGGGTCCATGCATAAAATCTCTTTAATTGTTTTTCGGTTTTTCATCGATTTGTTGATCTAATGACACAACAACGTACAAAGATTGAGGAAGTTTATGGACATCAATTGGCAGCTGATCATAACTGGTTTTAATAAAGTTTGATAAAGTTAGCAGTAAATATTTAATGTTCATATGCCAATTATCTTAAGAATATTAGAGACTTACAAATGCTTATACGACATAACTTTTGGAATATTTTGGTTGAAATACCAAAGTGAAGCAGTTGTCCTAGTTAAATTTGCTGCACCTGAATGAAGGAGACAAAAAATAGAAGAAATAACAGATATAAATTCAATAAAATTATAAAAATAATTGCAAAAAGAACTAAAAAATTGTATGATGCTATTGCATTAAAAAAGCACAACAAGCCTCGAAATTCTGTAACTCGAAACCCTGCGAAAACAATAATAACAGGAGATTCTTGTGCATCAACTATATTATCATCAAAGCTTCGAGCAATGGCGCCACATAAAGTAATTCGCAGCTCTTCCCCTTGTTTAAATTTTGAAATTCACACACAAAAGCATTGAAAAATGTAGTCTAAAAAAGTAAATTTGGTAGGAAAAAAACCTTATATTCTCAATGATAAACTCTCTTTTATCCTCAAGCCTGTGGCCTTGAACCAATACTTTTTCAATTGGTTGGATTGCTTTAATCCTGCCATGAACATCTGAAATAATTGCTAGATTAATTAAGTAATATATTGGGTATTCATTTTCCATATAATTTGAAGTATTCTTTTTAAATACCATTAAGAATCCTTGATCCTTTTCCCTTGGTTAAAACGTGTGCAAAATCAATAAGGTGAAAATGGTATCATGGCACAGCATTGCTAATAGAATCAAGATGTGTTATTTTTGGTATCTGATTTCAAGTCTATAATTGCCTCATGATCAACCACAATATTAACACATTGATTTTTATATGTGTAGAAGTCTTTAATTTCAACATAACATCCCTCAGTTATGTTAAGGTTGAAATATGTTGCATCCCTCATCTTGGATAATCCTTGTATGGCACCACCCTACCATGTAAAAATCGTAGCAAAACAATATAAGAATTGCGAAGACGTGGGTCAAATCTTAAAATGCTAATAAAAAAAAAATGGATGACCAGGATATTGACTCTTATTTTTTGAATTAAATACTATATTTGTTGATGTAAAAATGATTGCAACAATATGAAAACAAAGGAGGAACATTAAAATATAGATAAGAGAGTATTTCGTTTAAGTTTAACATGGAAAAATGAAGATGATTTATTAAACCTCTCAGTAAATCACAATAAAATAAACAAACTCACACATACACAAAGATATAATTGTAAACTACAAATGATACCAAGACAATATTAAATTAGATGTGGAAACCCACAAAGGAAATCTAAGCATAAAATTGCATTAATTAAGAAAAAAATATCATATAAAATATAAAAACCTAGTGGTTAACCAAAAGACAATTGAAACTACTTGTTTGTCCATTTTACATTGGCATCCAAACACGACACACCATGACTTGTATCAATGGATAAAAAAGATATTTCTTGATATTTTTCAAAGGAATTGCCATCAACCTGCATCACCAAATCAAGAATAAGTTGCATATGTATGGTAAGAGTAATATAAAAGGTGCAAATGTTTTAATAAAAAAAAGAAATAACTTAAAAAAATCAAAAAACCTTTTGGCAATGTATTGAGGACATCTTTATAAACAATATTTTTGGCATGATCAAGTTCGTTCCCTTCTTGGTCACATAAAATGATTTTTAAACCTTTCTTGGATGTAACCCTAGAGAGAGCAACATATAGATGACCATGCGTAAAAACTTGCTCTTTTAAATAAACACCAACAAATTTCAATGATTGTCCTTGACTTTTATTGATTGTCATCGCATAGCATAATCTTAGTGGAAATTGTCTTCATCTAATTGTGAAGGGCATTTTCCATTATTAATTGGTAAGACAATTCTTGGGATAAAAACTCATCTGCCAATGTTGGAGCCTATTATTATTTGAGCTTCAATAACTCGATCAGCAAGCTGTGTGATGATAAGTCGTATCCCATTATATAAGCCAGTCATTGGGCTAAGATTTCTAAGCAACATAATTGGCGCTCGCACTTTCAAAGCAATAATGTGAGAAGGGACACCATTAAACTCAAATTGGTTTATAAACTCAATTGGATATAATAAGTTTATGTTGTCGTCATCACTGCAAGATGTCTCCACAGAATCAGTGATAAGATAAATATATTGTTGATCATGTGTAACACCAAGTATGAAATTATTGATTTCAGTAACATTGACGTTTTTAGGAGTGAAAATAGCTCTTTCTCTAAAGTAAGATGGTTCAAGATTAGACAGCTCAATGCTTGGATAAATGGATGAATTTATATTTGCAATTGGATCACCAAAAGTAGAAAGCTATAAACCATTTGGAATTTTCATCAAAGATTCCTCCTGGTCATCACAGAAAGGCAAATCACAAAGTTCTCAGTCACCTATCTCAAGAATCTATTTAGCAAAAGCATTAATCTCTTCGACTTCATCAGAACTAAGGCCATTAATTGATAATCGCATATTTTCTTTTAGAAACATAATTGTAAATTTTGGCTAGAGTGGGGAACTGATTAAAGAAGCATTAATAATATCCTTTTTTGTTCCTCCAGGGACAACAAGGAGAATTTGTCGAAAATCCCCACCAAGCAAAATTGATTTGCCACCAAAACACTGATGTTGGTTGTCAGCACCAATTTGTCCCAAGACATCACGCAACGATCTATCCAGCGCTTCAAAGCAGTATCGATTATTCATTGGATCCTCATCCCACACAATGAGTGTTGTCATCTCTATCAACCTTAAGAGGTGAGTGCTTTTCTTAATTTCACATGTCGAGTTCTCATTTATAGCAAGAGGGATCCTAAATCTTGAGTGGGCTGTTCGCCCTCCAGGGAGCAGGATAGATGCAATCCCTGAGGATGCAACAACAAGGACAATTAACCCTTCAGATCTAATACAATTAAGAATTGTATGCCATAAAAAAGTTTTTCCTTTACTGCATGCCCGTGGACAAAAATAAGAGATTGTTGTTTCTTAGAAATAGATTCCATGACCAAATCATAGACTTTTATTGGCATACATTAAGTTGTGAAACTGATGATGAATGATTGTTTTGAAGCTCAACAACATCATAGTTAAGCTCCTCCCTTAAAAGTTTGTTTCTAATTTCATCCATTAGATGATTATTTGGCATCAGCAAATTATAGTCTTTAAGGGATGTAGTCGAGGCATTAAAGAGCTGCTCTAGTTCATAAAGAACATAATTCATAAGCTCATCATTAGTCAAATGCAGATCACTTGCCGAAAAATATCTTAATCATAGGTTAATGTCATAATGCATTAAGTGCCAAAATTGATCAAGCAAACTATTTGGGTTAGCAACCTCACAAAAAAGAGTAACACTAACAAAGAGTTGTCTAAGTTGTGAGGATGAAACAGTTGCCACAACTTCAGCCCATTCTTTATCATCCCCCAAGAGCCCCAATGCTTTACAAGCGAGCTGAAAAATGGATAAACAATGTCAGAGATACATCATAGATTTATAAAGCTTGTTGCTCCTCTAACATGATTTAATAACATCCTTAATAATACAATTCTCCAGCGTCATGATGCACATATGTTATACACCCTAGGGAAGAACCTTTTGTTCTACAGATCCATTTTTTTTGCCCAGCATCACAAACATATTTGTTTGGGAATTGTGAATAATATAACTCCTTTGCCTAAGCATCCTGATTGTTTTGATCAAACCATCCTATTAGCATTGTTTTATTAAGACTTGGTCTTCTGAGAATAGATGATAAGTATTGTTTTCCAGAGAAAAAAATAGGTGTTGGCGTGGTAAATGTATTTGAAACCTCTCAACTGTTGGGTTCCTTGAATGAATAGGGAATTGCAAGAGTCGTCATACAACTTTATAAGGACAAATAAATCTACAATTAAGATAAATCTCATCGCTTCTCTCTTTCTCAATAGCAACCCTGCATTTGTTAGATCCTTTGCCAACATATTTGAAAAGATATTTTATGAGCATTGACTGACAACAAACCTCAACATTAACATGAACATTGTAGCAGATCAGTAGCTCTTTATTATATGGAACGACGTAACAGTTAGAGAGAGCAACGCCACTCTTCAGAACACAAGCTAGGAAAATCTCGTCATTTGTAATAAACAAATCCATTCTCATCAAATACTGTTGACTTTTTAAGTTTCTTAGGAAAGTGTTTAGAGCACTTGTCTCCTTTCATACACTGGGCTTTCAGGTTAGCAACCCTGCATGGCCATACAACATAAATTTTGAAACAATTTCATAACAAAGAGGATCATCTTTTTTGTCTGGTATTTCTACTGAAATAATTGAATCAACATCTTCAGGTGGCCGAAACTTATATTCAGAAGCAATCAAAACCAATATATGAGTGTGTGATAAGCCAACCAACATATGAGTGTGTGGCAAGCCTCTTTTTTGAATTTCAACAGCACAAATATCTATCAGGAGAAAAAACAAATCAAAGAAAGCTTTGTTGTATTAAAAAAAATAAAACATAATTATAAGTTTAGAAAAATACAAGCAACTATTTTGCCAAAGGGCTTTCTTGATTTAATGAATGAAATCATATCATTGAGCTTGTATCGAAAAACTCTTGCAATTATGTCAGGTTTATCTTGAGGTTGATAATTCCTAGCTTTTTTAATCTATCTTTGAATCTTAGGCCAGCTGACATTGCAAGTGAATGTTATGAAAAGGTTTGGATTGCTAAAATAACGATAAATAGCCATTGCATCTTGGTAATTGTTCATCATATACCGTGGGCTTCCAGTCAATGAAGATGGGAGGATTATTTTTCCCAATGCTTGAACCATTAACATATCCTCTATGAATAGCCTCCTGTATGCCTTTATAAGATTCAGTCCTCAGGTTTGCTTGGTTTGAACGAATGAAATCTAGGCGTTCTTGCTCTACATTCATGAATGCATCAACCAAAAATTATTGATAAAGTCTTCCTCCCTTAGTACGAGTATTGTCATCTCCAATTCTTTCATGAATAACATAGGCATAATATGCTCTCATTGTTACTTTTTGATGGTTTGCAAGAGATTAGTGCTCCTGATTTGTGAATGGAATATTGGTATGGTAGCCGTCTTCACCATAATGAAATAAGAGTGGATATTGGAGAGACATAAATTTGGGATGCAATTTAGAGATCCTTCGAAGACTTTTAGAATAAGTTTCAATAATAATTTCTATATCAGAATGTGAATCTCCAATATCCGCCACAACCAAACCACAAACATCATCAGAGCAAAGATCATCATATTGCCTTGAGTCACTATTTCTTTTCCCAATCAAGTGAAGCTTGAAACAAGGGGAATCATTGCCATCAAGTCAATGCCTAACTTGCTGAAATAATTTGACCAATTCATTAGAAGAGTCGAACATTGTAATAAGCCCACCAACAATATCTCCATCCAAAGATGATTGACAATTATCATGATTAAATAGACGAAGTCGATTCTCAATTTCATGCTTAGTGTCAAACATGTAAAGCCTTGCAAATGTCGGCGAACCATCATTAATTGGCAGAAGTGACCCCGTAAGATGGTGGTATTGTCTATTTATTTTAAAGATATATGATCCTGGATGGGAGTTAACATCACTGTCAATCTTTGCTCCCATTGAAGTGAAAGCAAACATCAAATTATAAGCATGAATATCATGTCGAAACTTTATGGATGTTGGACCATTGTCAGGGTTAAGAAGCTTATCAAGAAATAAAAGTGTGTTATGAGCAGCAACTAATTTGATTTTTCCATTGGAGCAACATGATGTAAAAGATGGATTTGTTTTTGTCGAATGAACCAAACGTTCTGAATGCCAGAAAAGAGCATTGCAGTGATGATATTTGTATGTTTTGTTACTGAAATCAATGCACTCAACTAAAGTTCCTGAGATAAAAGGAATCCCAAAAGAAAATGAATTAAAATCTTAGGATTGGATGAACAAATTCAAGATGAAAGAATTGCAAAAAATAGTTAAATAACTCACTCTTTCTTTTTCTTTGATAAGAAGCTTGACCAATGCTACTATGTGTTTGAGGATGAAGAATACATGTTTGCATTGACAACTTGATTCATTTCTGCTTGTAAACTTAAGCTAGAAATAAATCAATAGTTACATGATGACCTTCAGAATGAGAATCAATACATGCATTGCATTCAAATATACTTTAATGAGCATTGTGAATGCCTGAGGAGCTAGCAACGACAGTAGAATTTTCAATCTCAATAGGATAAAGTTCAATACGACTTGGCTGCAAACGTTGGCGACGAGTTGTCATAATGAACTCCTTCAATAAGAATCAAGCTTGAATTTAAACATCAGCAATAACTAATTGATCTTATTGTGTGTAGTTAAGAAAAGAGCAAAAAAAAAGCATAAAAACTAACTATAAAAATAAAAAAAATGAAAAAGAATTTTTTTCCTACTTCTAAATTGTAGTGCTTGCCAAAAATAACTATTTTAGATCAATGAAACTTTTTTCATTAAATCATTCCTTCCATCGAAGAAAGAAAAAAAATATCAAAAATGAAGCAACAATGCGAAAAAAATATTGTTTTCAAGCTCCTAAGTTGCGATGGTTACAGAAGAAAAAAAATGACTAATGAACAAAGCATTTCCCCATAAATTATTCTTGTCATCGAGCTTAATTATAGGGACCTAATCTTAAACTAAGCGCAATTTGATGTTAGTTTAAATCATTACGCAAAACGTAGGCAACGCGAGAACATAAGTCGTTTGAAAGCTGTCATTTCATGCCAAAGTTGGTGCAAATTTTATTGTGCTAGTGGAAAAAAATCGGATAAATGATTTATTTTCATTAGATTCTCCTAGATATCTAAGGTAGAAAAAAAATCAAATAAAAAAAACAAACAAAATATGCCAAAAAAATAATAAATTGTTTTCTAGTTTCCAAGCTATGATGAATGAGTGGAGAAAAAAATTGCGGACAAACAAACCAATGAACCATTCTTGTCATTGAGACTTAATTATAGGGTTGTAATCTTAAACTAAGCACTATTTGATGCTGCTTATGAAAATCGAAGTCAATGCTAGAATCCAAGTTCATTGAAATTTGGCATATCATGCCAAAGCTGTCACGATTCATTTTGTTTAAGTGAAAAAGCAATTATGGGAAAACATAGAACTTTTTTTCAATAAAATATATGAACCATTGGAATTCAATTAAGGGATTGAGAATCGAATGAAGAGCATTTGATGTAAGTAAAATTTCATGATATCCTGATTTTAGCTCTATAACGAAGCTCAGAATGAAAAAAATAAGCATTAAAAATAGTCTTAAACACCAATGGTATATCATAAGTTCAAATAAAGCAACAATTCGGGCTTAAGACTTCAAGAGCAATGCAAAATATAAATTACAAGCGCCAAAACATTCTCCAAACTTAATTCGGTACACAACATTTGCCTACCGATCTTTGCATATCCAACAACCTATTTTTCTGGTCTATCAATATTCTAAACTACCAAAACCACGCAGGGAAGCATGTGAAAAACTTTTCAATGGAAGGGAAAATACATGCCAATAGCAAAACACATGCAGGACATCTATTCAACCCAAGAAATGAAACAAAAAACAATCACGCACGAAAAAAACAATCAAGGACATAACAATGATGCAAAAGAGGAAGTATAAGGTAGAAACAAACCTGGTACAACGTGACAGTGAAGCAAGAGCTAAAAAGATTTAAAAAGCACAAAAGCATGCACCAACTTTGCAGCAATAATTTCGCCTGCAAAACAAAATTATCAACCATGTAAATAAAATAACTTGCATAAAAACCAAAGGAGCCTATATATATATAAAAAAAACTATCAACAACCCCATAAAAAAAACATCAGCCTTGAACAAATAGTAGCAGTTGTGATTTATTCCCACACAACAAACCACACCAAAACAAAATAAATACATATGCACATAATACAATGGTTGCCCCGATTGACACAAAAAAATCAAACACACTAAAACAACTACAAAATCAACAAGATCAATCAACACATTGGATCTTATAATATTGCAAAACAAAAGAGAGAAAACATGAGAGGTGTTTGTTGTTGCCGCCTTTGCTAAATCCTACAAAAGTTGACAGCCTCTCCTCCCTCAAATTACTTTCAATTAATTGCATAACAAAAAAGAGAGAAATGAGAGGTGTTTGAATTGCAGGTTAATTTGTTGCTCAAGCTAATTTGTTGTTGTCGGTTTTGCTTAATCCTGCAAAAACAGATATTTCCCCCACATTGAAATTGTTGCTGCCTAGAAAATCTTGTGCTTTTGCTTTTGCAACAAATTGCCTGCTTTTGCTGCTGCCCAGAAAATCATGTGCTCGGCACCAGGGAGAGCTTTAGAGGGAGTTCGATTTGTTGATGTTGCTTTCCTTTAAATCACCTTCCATTAAATGTGCATGTCATCACCCAATTTCTGGGTTACTCCTCAAAATCCACCCAAAAATAAAAAAAAAACTAAAATAAAATGGGTTGGTGTCAGTAGAAAAATCAAGGTGCAAATTTTGGACGTTTTCAAAAGCCCGGTCATACCTCATTTTACCTAGAAATGAAGGAAAATGCAAATTCAAGGATAAAATAATTTATTATTGGATAAATATGTGTAAAAGTTAAGTCGAAAGACATAATTATATTTTTATGGGTCAATTTGATTTAATCGTCAGCCAATTTAAAGTGTAATTATGCTTCAGAATTAATTGAGAGCCCAATTGAAGGATTTAATTAAGCGCAAGGGCTTAATTATACTTTAAATGGGTCAAATTAATTTTATTAAGGGCTTAATTGATGAGAAATTAAGTTTGGAAGTCTAATCTAGGTTAAATCGAGACGATTGGAATTTTCGGTGACGAAACTTTTTGGGTGAAATCGGAAGCCAAAATTGAAGACAAAAACATCGCTCTTCCTGGTTTTTCCCATCAAAAAAACTCTTTTTTGTCGCAACTTATTTCAAATTTTCCAAAAAAAAGGGCCATCACCGGAGCCATGCTGCAGCCATGTCGTGCCCATGCCTACCACCATAACACACCATTCCTAATCCCCATTCCTTGATACCTTTCCCATGCCTTACCATGCTGTAGTTTGGCTATAAAAAGGAGTAAAATTACACAAAGATGGGGGGAGGAGAATTGACAGAAAAGGGGAAAAAACTAGGGGAAAAGGCAGGGAAGCTTTGACAATGAGGGAATGTCACGGGGGAAATTGCAGAGTGATGAAAAAAAAACTTTAAAACTGAGGGAAGAGAAAACCATAGTTAACGAGGAGAAAATTTTGACACTGGAGACGATAAAAAACAACAAAAAAACCAACAAAGGACAAGCACGACGAACACATGCAGAGACAACTTGCGCTGACAATCGCCCCTTCGTCTCCCTCGGCTCTTTTTCTCCAACACCGGCAGAGTCACTCCGGCAGCACCATCTCCTCTCTTCCCCACTGCAACTACTCTCTCTCTCCCTCCTGGCAGTGATGTTCTCTCTCTAAGAAACCAGTTGCAGCTCCAGCTCTTTCAGCTCCCGTCGACCACCACGCCAGCAGCTCCTTCCCCACGCCAGAGGCATCACCGGCAACAACTCCCAGCTTGCTTCTCCAACTTCGGCGACAGCGACGACAACAGGGATGAGGAGCAGCAGCGGTTCCAGCACAGACCAACCCTTCCAAAGCCTCCTCCAGCCACCAAAGACCATGATTTTCAATGCCACCACAACAGGGAGAACCACCTCGATCCCCTCTACCCGGCGGTAGTGGCAAGTGACCTTCTCATCGTGGTTGGCCGACCACACTTTACTGTACACGTTGCATTGCATTTAAAAAAATAAAAATGTGTTTGTTTTCGTGCATACGGACGAATTCCAAGGTTTTTCATGTATATTTTTTTTGTAAAAAATGTCTTGTATCTTTCTCATATTTTGAAGAAAAAAAATTGGATATCGTAAACTGATTACGATTATCCGTTAGAATTTGGCCAAAATATCAAAAACATTAAAAATTATTTTTGTTTTAGCTATCTTGGTGTAAATTACATTGTAAAGTACACCCACGGACAAAAAAATGTTTTTTTTTCTTCTGAAAATGCAGTGTAAAATTCTTTTGGTTAGTCTTTCAACTCCTAACGAGGTAGAGATTTTCTCACGAAGAGAGATCTGCGTCAAACTTTAGAAAAGACAACAAAAAAATCAAACTTAGAAAAACAATCAAACAACAATGCAGCTTACCTTAGGTAGGGTGCACTGGGGGTGATGCGTCTTCCCCTAACACAACAAGTCCCCTTACCCAAGACTCTCGCAGACCAATAGGTTTCTAGTAGCTGTAATACTAGGTGGCGACTCCTGATAATTATTGTCATAATTTTACGACTGTAAAACACAATTACCATTTCATCGCGCGCCGTTGTCTTCCCCAAATCCGGGGGATGGCAAGGCACGAAGCAGCGCGAAAAAATCATCATCGTGACAGTGCAGGCACTGCATCTTGCAATAATTCCTAGATATGCTTCGTTCTCGAGAATTAGCAGTAGTTTCAAGTTCTAGTTCAGCTACAGGAATTATTAGAACTCCAACAATTATTGCTTCAAGATTTACAGGGAGACACGAATCCTCCTGCTTCACGTTCAAGAATCAAAAGTTGTGGTGCCCATCCTCTTATGATTAGGCCCATGCCTTCTATTCTTTTCTCATATCCTCTAGGCAACCAATCTTCCTTATCTTCTTCACTTCCCAAATGAATTGCTACCCAGACTCTGCAAGACCTGTTGAGATTTCCAAAAGTTGTGAAGCAACAAAGTTGGTTAGACTTCCAAAGCATACATAAACAACTGAATTTGTTTTTCTTGAACTGAGCCATTTCAAACACACATGTTCATTGGAGGCTTCTTTACCTCCCTTTGTGTTGTCCTAAGTGTCACAGTTCCAAAATCGAAAGGGTCCTGTATGCCATTATTTTGTCTTGACTGATGCTTGGAATATAAAAAAAATTGCTTATCATGTTTCACGGTATCCTTTCCACATCCAATTAAAGAGATTCATGCATAGATTGTTGCATTTGATATTGTTCAAGTTAAACCAGGAGGAAAAATAATCCTTTGTTGGTTGTGTTTTTTTGGCACCGGTTAAATGTTTCAGTACCCTCAAAAGGGTTGTAGGGGTTAGCCCATCCTCCATGCATATTTGGCCTGTAGTGGGAGTATTTTGTTCTGAAGAAAATCCGGTTGGGCAAGCACTCTTTGTTGCTTCTGTAGTGGGAGTAGGCTCATATTATGAAGGTTTTGTTGATTCTCATCTGCACATGACAAAAGAAAAGGATGGGGTGCTTCTTTTAAATCTTGGAGGGTCCAAACACTTAATGATGTCTAGTTGTTTTTGTTCAATTTGTTTGCAATAACCCCCCTCTTCAACCCTTTTGCAACAACAAATTGAGAGTGCCATTAGAAGACTCGTTCTCCTGCTCACCATCCCTTTCCTATTTTCCATTCAACAACATAGTCAAAAACCCTCCTCTCTTGCCAAATGAACCCACTTCAACAACACCATAAAAAGACTCCCTCCATTGTTACCATTTTTTTTTCTTTTTGACCGTTTGGCCTCTCTCTATCATCGTCTCTCTCACCCAACACCCTCATCTCTCATCTCTCTCTCATCAGCGATACAAACCCATGTGCACAACCCATAATTCACCCAAAACAAAATCAAGGTTCAATCATGCTAAATACCAGAGATTTGCCTTTGCTTTTGGCGTTCCTTTGCAGATCTCCAAACTTTACCCCTACACAAGAAATTCCACTCTCCTCTGTCTCACCCAAGTGACTTGCTTGTATGCATAGGTCAATAAAAAAAATGTTTAATTTGTGCAACTGTATGCGTTGGGCACCGATATCTCAACCCGACCGAGCTCTACAACTCTCATCTACAAGTGTTTTGCTTTCAAAAATCCAGAGGGCTTAATATAGAAGTAATATATCTGAGCAATTAATTTTGATCGGATGGTTTTTTTGGGGTTGAAAAAGTTATTAGATTCCAAGACACACACAACTAATCACTAAGGCCAAAACACCTTCGTATCAGCTGGGTTTATTATTAAAAGCAAGAAATGAAAACAGCATAATAGACAACAAAGAACCACTACAATGTTAGACACAAAAATACAAAACCAAAAAGGAAAAACATAACCTTCACAGAAGAAGAAGAAGCAACCAGCAACGCAAACTGCCACTTGGAACATTGAAACAATAAGCAATTTTTGGGTTGAACAACGCAAACTTTCTAAGAAAAACAGAAGAAAACTCAAAAGAACAAAACATGAAGAAAAAAAAGTGAGACGAACCAGTAGAGAGCAAAATAGTGGAACACCCCCAAACACGGAAAAAAAAAAAGCAGTTAATAAAGGAAACATAACTGAAGGACGCAGACACCACTCCACCAACTCTCACCCAAAGCAAAGACGTGAAAACAAAGAGAAGACAACAATGAAGTGACAACAAAACCCCCCAACAAAACAAACCAAACCAAATAACCATAGAAACAAACACCCACAAATGAACTATCCTTGCACCGAGAACACAACAATGACTAGAACAAATATGGACGGGCTATTCGCAACACACGCAGGAAATAAAAAGCAGGAAAAACCATGAAAACCCTTACCCAGAACATGCAAGTCTGAATTGATCAAGGATAAAATTGGCAGCACACTGCCATAATCCACAATGAAACTATCTCTAAAGCTACAGTAGTTCAAACAGTGAAACCACAACACGTTTACATATATATATATATATATATATATATATATATATATATATTCTTTGTATAGTACATGTTTTTCACGCGATGAGAAAAAAAACAATAAATAATAAGTTGGAATGGTTAAATCTCTCGTGAAAACAAAGTCATTTAATAATTAATCCACATGCTTTCAGATTCAATTTTAACCTTCTTATACTTCGACATATTTAAAATCAAGTTTTTCTATTACTTTTTGTAAGTTTTTCATAAAAAAAAATTGCATATAAAATAACTAATACCCTTAGTTATTAATAACATAATTTTCATTTGTTTTTTTTTTATTTGTTATGGGAAAACAGAACATGAGTTTAAAATGATTGTATAACAGTCTTGGACCTTATTAAAAGAATTTGAATGAGAATCCAAAACTTGATTAAGATGAAAAGTAGAGAGTGACTTTAACTGCATATAACTTGATGAAGATGAAAAGTAGAGAGTGACTTTAACTGCATATTTGGGAGTGTAGTTGAGGTTGTTTTTGAAACTGTTTTTCACTTAAAAATACATTAAAAT
Organism: Salix viminalis; assembly: GCA_029228465.1. Lineage (NCBI taxonomy): Eukaryota > Viridiplantae > Streptophyta > Magnoliopsida > Malpighiales > Salicaceae > Salix > Salix viminalis. The sequence goes on along the minus strand of CM055428.1, from coordinate 10,030,326 downwards.
AATGTTTTTTTACTTTTTAAATTTGATATCAACACATGAAAATGATTTAAAAACACCAAAACTTTTTAATTTAAAAAAATGGACTTAAAATTATTTTTTCGCTTGGATTTATGGTTGACAAGTTTTTTTTTATTGACATTTTTTCCTTAAATATTTTGAAGCTTGAGAGGATAAAATTATTTTAGTATATTTTATAAATGTAATTATAATGCAACAAAGAGCTAGTGATTCTCAAGCCATGCGTAGTGTAATTAAAAGTGCTCTGTAATTGGCAATGAAATTATTATAAGTGCTCGGAAGATATGTCCAAAAAAGCTTTGCACAAAAAAAAGACAAAAAACTAACATGAAAGGATAACCGGAGGCTTATATGATCGTTAATTTTAGAATTTATAGAATTAATCAAAATACATACAAGTTGACCTAAGCTGACCCACACATTGACATTAATAAAAAAAACAACATGGGAAAGCTGCCAAATAATTGAAATCCATTGACTTTATCACTCAACCATTTTAATAGGATGTTGTTTGGAAGTATAATAGTAATTGTTTTTTATTTGAAAACATATTAAAACAATATTTATTTTAAAAATTATTTTTAGTATTAGTATATCAAAATATCTAAAAGTACAAAAAAGTTTTAAAGTAAAGAGAAAAAAATATACAAAAAAATCTTTAAAAATACTTAGTCTTCATTTATTCATTTCTTAAAAGCCTATTGGAAAATGCGATTGAGATTGGTTTTCAAAGTATTTTTTATTTAAAAATACAGTAAAATAATATATTTTTTATTTATTTAAAATAAAAAATAAATATAACTAAATTATTTTAAAAAACACTTTTAAAATACACTAATAAACAGATGAAGTATATTTGAGGGAGAATGTGGCAGTGTTGAATAAGCCATATATATGCTAAGGAGAAAGGTTGTGTTGAAGATATGGTGGGTAGTTGTAGCCCATGTGACAGTGTCAATTTGTAACAAAATTCAGAAGCGAAGACAATGTCATCCGATTTAGCAACTGAAGACAATGTTAGTGAATTCGACATGCATATTAATTCATACAAGTCACGAAGTTCTAGCGTGACATGAACGTGATGTTAGAATAATGAACTATTCAAGTTGGCGGCAATACACATCCCGAAACCGATAGTAGAGGGACATCCTTATCAAGAATCAAGACAGCCTTTTAGAAGTCGATTGTCACCGACATCGCGTCATAAGAATTGAGACTATGATTATTGTTCTTTCATTCACTTACTAGTTAGACAAGCAGATTGTGAATTATGATGACAATTATAATTCGAGATCATGAGGGTCAAATGATTGGAGGTGAGACATGATTAAGATTACTCTACAAGTCATTAAGATCATGAGAATATGGAAGAGAAACTGCCAAACAATTACTTGAACATAAGTCACTAAGTGCATAGATAACATGAGGGAGAAAGTGTCCTACTATGACTTAGAAAATAAAAATAATGATTATGCCTTATAACTCGCTTATTTTGTTTATAAATAAGCTGAAAAGCCTTGATTGTGTAGAGCATGTAATTTTTGTACATAACACATATATTTTATATGATGCAAATCTTTAATTTACGAGATTAATAAAGGTTGAAAGTTTTTCGTATATGTTATAAATTTACTTTACATTTCTTTTTGTTTGTGTGTTTCCCTGGCTTATAAGTTGTGAAAATGGAGAAAAAATCTCTTGGGTGTTAGAAATATTTATTATAGTTAAACACGAGTAAAAAAGTAAGAATATACTAAGGCCTTGTTTGTTTCAAGGAAAATAGTTTCCGGGAAATCACTTTCCAAACTTTCCTGTGTTTGTTTGCCTTCCGGAAAGTTGGTCAACGGAAAACACTTTCCAGTCAAAGAAAAATTTGGCTTGGTTTTTCGTGAAATTGTTTTCCGGGAAAAATTTAGTGGAAAAAACACTTTCCTGAAGTTGTGAAAAAATTTAGAAATATCATTATTTGTTTGATTATATCAAATTTGATCCTCAAACTTTTGATTGCTATATATAATTTGTTTTGAATATTTATTTTTCAATTCCATCTCTTAAAATTTATTTTTTATATTAATTTTGGTCCTTATTTTTATAATTGCTATTTGCTTTTTTCTTATCATTTTTTTATTGAAATTTTTTATCTATCAAATTTGGTCCTCATTTTTTTTATTGTTACTTATTTTATTTGAAATAATTTATGAAATGTTAATTATTATTATTTTAATTTATTCACCTTTCATTTTTTTTTAATTTTTTAGATTTGATCTCTATTATTTTGATTATTATTTATTTTATTTGAGATAATTTATGAAATTATATTTTTTTTCAATTTCATTCTCATTCAACTTTTTAATTTGTAAGATTTGTTCCTCATTATTTTAATAAACTTGAAAAAAAATTAATTTATTAATAAATTATTTTCCAGTTCATTTTTCATAACACAAACAAACACTGGAAAATGTTTTCCAATTCATTTTCCATAACACCGCCAAACATCGAATTTACTTTCCAGGATTTCACTTTCCCCCAATTCACTTTTTCTCGTAATTCACTTTCCAAAAGGAAACCATTTTCCA
>CM055428.1:9763925-10027232 GCA_029228465.1 Salix viminalis | reverse complement strand
CTAAATATGGTAGAGAGCTGGGTTGATGTATGGGAGCTGATTTTAAACAAAAAAATATTTGACCTTTTGACATGGAACCTGTAAGTGAGTCGCCCGGCCGCTCTTCTTTTTCGTTCTTTCTTTGGTTCAAAAAACAAAAGGAGAAGAGGAGAAATTAGATTAGAACTAACGACTATAGTACGGGCGTCGATTATTTGCTTCCTATTCTATGATTGACTTTTCATTACTTGAATCACTCTTCGATCTAGTACACGTGTACGGCCTACAGTCCAAATATCCCTCCAGCCTCGGATTCGACTGCTACGTGTATGGACGAGATGCCCCGCAAGCACCATTCCCTCTGTTATAAGGCTACACTGAGTCATCCTCCTCTTCTCTTCCCCTCTCCCTCTTTAATTCTGCAAGAACCCAGGCTACAGTCACTCAATTCATCGAAATTCGAAAGAATGATTTTTTAAGTAAAATTAAGAGAAACCCATAAAATCTTCCAATTCAATTCAATCCAATCCAATCCATGGCAGAAAACGCAGCTGCGGCTGCGGCTGCGGCTGCTGCCTCTTCCCCTAAACCTCTCCCTTCTCCGAATACAATTATAGACCCATCGTCGCAATCACAGCCACAACAAGCAGCAACCTTAACAAACACTAACGCGGCAACCTTAACAAACACTAACGCGGCAACCTTAACACAGACACAAAACCTATCAAATTTACCTCAAAACACACAAATCTCTTCCTCTCCTTCACTGGACCACTCCCAAATCTCCTCTTCGCCTTCTCTCCAATCTCAACATCAGCAACAGCAACCGATTTTGCAGCAGCAGCAGCAGAATGTCACAGCAATGTCAAGTTATCAAATCCAACAAGCCCTTCAGAGATCTCCTTCCATGTCACGCTTGAGCCAAATTAACCAACAACAACAGAACCAATTCGGTGGCGTTTTGAGGCAGCAGCAACAGAGCTTATATGGGCAAATGAATTTTGGTGGGCCTGCTTCAATTCAACAGAATTCGCAGCAGAATCAACAATTGGGTAGTGCCAATTTGTCTCGCTCAGCACTTCTCGGCCAGACTGGCCACCTTCCTTTACTCAACGGCGCAGCTGCCGCCGCCGCCGCCCAGTTGAACTTGCCCTCACAATTGCTGGCTTCAGTATGTGCTTGATTGGTTTAAATGTTATCACTTTTATAGTCTTTTGCTTACAAAGTCGCTGTTTTTTGTTAATGCGTTTGTTGAACTTAAGGTGCCAGTGTAATTTGTGCTCTCGATAGAGCTGATAGCTTTAGTAAGAATTCTGGATGTTTGTTGCTGTTGTTGTTATCGATGATGTTTTATGTGCTGGTGTGAGTTTGTCAGAATTTCTCAATGGATTATGTAGTGATTTGCTTTGGTTTTCAAAGGCAGTAATTGAGATTGTTTTGTTTTAGGAGTTTTTTTTTAGGCAGTGTGTGAAAAATTAGTTTTGATGAGAATGTTTCATGAGTTAATAATTATAGGGTACTCAACTATATGCAGTAACAATAGTGATCTATTCATTGAATTTGTGGCGCAGTTGTTTGGCTAGGCAAAGACTATTTTCTTTTTCTTTCTTTTTTCAGGTTGAAAAATTATATTGGTATCGATCAAATTATTGTTTTTTGCTACTTGGGATATGGAATATACTTATTGTACTGCTTAGTACTTACAGGTGACAAATTACTAGAAAATTGATGCTGGATGTCAGAGGTATATGAAAATCATTTTTACGTGTTGATCAGTTGATAGTATATTAATACTTAAATTTTAAAAGGATATCCAATTACATATTATTTCTTAGCTCAACAGACTGAATTCAGCGTATGATAAGCCTAGAAAATGGTGCGCTTCTTTTCAATCATTGTATGATTGAGTAGTTGATTGGATCAATAGAATCTGTTGCATCTGTCTCAAGCTGATTATTTAATACATTTGTGATTGAGCTAGCAAAATAATATAAATAATCAGAATAAAGATTTTTTTCTAAAATAAGTGTACTTTTGGATGTAGCCGAGGCAGAAAGCTGGGTTAGCCCAAGGATCCCAATTCCATCCTGGTAATTCTCCAGGGCAGTCATTGCAGGGGATACAAGCAATGGGAGTGATGGGGTCACTAAATATGTCACAACTAAGGCCTAATGGGGCACTTCCATATGCTCAACAGCGAATGAGTGCAGGGTCAATGAGGCAGCAACTGGTGCAACAAAATTCGCTTACCTCTCAGGTTTGAGTTATCTCTTATCACATCACCTTCTTCTCTTTCCAGTAACTGGATTTGATGACTCCAGTTTCTGTATAGCTTGGTTCAAGTTTTTGTAATTTCAAAATGATGTTCTTAATCATCTTTTTTACTTGTATAATTTTTGTTAGCAAGTCCTATTTCTCTGAGGAGCCATACTGTATAAGGCAGTTGTTTTCTTGTAAAGGGTAGTTTTCCAACCTTGGCTCTCTTATGCTTGTGCAATTTGTTTTAGTGTTTTTCATGGTGCGTGGTTCTATAATTATACTTAATAAGCAAAAATGGATTAAATGTGAGAAGTAATGTGTACTCTCATGTTATTGGGTTCTTGCACTTGCATGTTGCATGGGGTATACACATACTTCTTTTGATGAATTGGTTAATTGTTTTTTCTTTCATTAAAGCACCGAGTGAATACAACTGCATATTCCATATTCCTACTCACTTTAGCTGTTGAGCTTTCCAAAAATCAAGTAATCCTCTTTTCTACGATCGAGTATTCTATCCTTCCTTCTGTAAGAACAGAAAAATGTTTACTGATCATTCTCCTTTTAGTTTTGTTGTTGTAACATGTAACTTTTGCAATCATGGGCTTTACTTTTGATTTGTGTGCATGATCATCTCTCTGAAACTCCAGGTTCAAAGCCTACAAAGAACACCATCAGTAGCATATATGAACCATCAGTTGTCAGGGCTGGCTCAGAATCCACTGCAGAGCTCTCTGTCACAACAGTGGTTGAAGCAAATGCCAACTATGTCTGGTCCTGCCTCAACTTCACTCCGTATTCAACAGAGGCAGCCACAGGTTCTCTTACAGCAGCAATTGGCTTTGTCTGGTCAACTGCACCAGAATTCAATGGCACTGAACTCGCAACAGTTATCCCAGCTGGTACAGCAGCAGCCCCCAATTGGACACCAACAACTACAGCAGCAGCAGCAGCAGCAACTACTACAGCAACAGCAACAATCACAGCAGCAGTTACAGCAAGTGTCTTTGCATCAGCAGCAGCAACATCAACATCAACAACAACAATCTCCAAGGATGCCAGGACCCCCAGGCCAGAAAACTCTTAGTTTGACAGGATCACAGCCAGATGCAACAGCATCTGGAACAACTACACCAGGGGGGAGTTCAAGCCAAGGAACAGAAGCAACTAATCAACTTCTTGGGAAGAGAAAGATACAGGACTTGGTTTCACAGGTCTTTTCAGCATTTCACCTTGTCTTCTCTATTCCTATTCTGTTAGCTGTATGCCATGTTTTTTCTTCCATTCCAATTCTTCATGATAAATGTGACATGTTTTTCATCTTTTGGGTACTCAGGTGGATTCAAATGGAAAGGTAGAACCTGAAGTTGAAGAACTTTTTCTGGAAATTGCCGATGACTTTATTGATTCAGTGAGGCTTGCTAACACTCACAACTTTTTCTCCGTGTGTGTGTGTGGCTGTTGTGAATTCCTTCAGATTATAAAGATTCTCTCTCTCTCTCTCTAACATGGCGTGTTTGAGTAGTTTTCTGTGCTATTTTTCAAATTCTTACTGCATTTAGATTTTAATTTTAGACACTTCACAATATTTTTACTCTGCATTTATATGAATATAACTGACGAGTTCATGATTGAGTGTGGGTTTTGGCTGTTCATTACGGCATCAATGCAAGTGGGAATCATAGCACAATGTGAGTGAAAAACAGGAAGTTTTCCTCCAGATATTTTGCCTGATTTTTAATTGTTTCAAATCACTGAATCTTGCTTTATAAAAGTATTGCTTGGTTGTAGAAATATATTACTGCTATAGACAGTTGAAGTTTAACCATTGTTGGTTTCAGAAGACCTTTCTTGGGTGTTCATATCCTTAACTTCATCTCAATCAACAAAGAGTTTTCAAAGCATTTACTTATAATTAGGGATGAAAGGCCATTGAATGGTGCAATGGTAAAAATGTTTTGCCTTGCAACAAAGAGTTTGCATGTTAAAAGTTGAGTGGAGCTACTTATTACAAAAATGCTAAAGGGTATATTTTAACCTTAGTGAGAGAATATATGATCAGAGAAGAAACCTTCTCCTAGTGCTGATACTTCTCTCATTTCCTAGTTGCTTGAAGGCCCCTTAAGAAGCTTTATTTGATGTAAAGCTTGATAGTTTGAATGAAAGAATCAAACATAAAAGCTTGTTCTTGATGTCATCAAATGTCACCTTCGATGAGAACCTTCATTAATGTATGAGCAATATCCTTAATTTTCTTGCATGAAAAACTTTTGCCATAATTCTTTACTGTTTAACCTTCTTTGTTGTATTGCTCAACTGTTCTTGTGGATAGCCCCCTCATTTAGGGTGAATTTTGATATGGTCAACTACTCAAGTTTTGTCATGAAGCATGAAAACAGTGGTCAATGGTACACGCATTCATTTCAATATGTAGACTACTCGAATCCTACTTGATGGTTTTCTGAAATGAATCATGCTGGATTGTTTTTACTCCTTTGGTTATAATGGTCCTACACTCTCCCTAAATTAGTGGAAAAAGGTCTTCCTTTGTTCATGGACTAGTGATAGTACTGGTTCATTCATTTTGTTTTTAAAAAAAAACATTGATAAATTATAAATCATGTAGGACAAGCAATTAAATATTGCTTGGAGTTTTTGGTTGGATCTGCTCTATCCTGAGAAATGTTAGCCTATAATTCATGATATTTTTATGAGTAGTTATTGTATACATGATCATGTTATTACTGCTTAACTGGTCTGCCAAATATTATGCAATAACATTCGTGGAGGATGAATTAAATCCTTTAATTTCAAATGTTTGTTAGAGAAACTTATTTTTGCTATCAAAATGCAGGTGACCGCATTTGCTTGCAGTTTGGCTAAGCATCGGAAATCTTCAACTTTAGAGTCCAAAGATATATTGCTGCACTTAGGTTTGTGCTTTGACATATAGTATTTGCATCAGCAATTTCATGCCATATGTGGGAACATTGATATGTGGTGCACAGATTTAGTCTTTGATTTTATAGAATGCTCTTATTGATTAGAAAGAGGATGAGGATAGAGTATCTGATTAAAATAGTAGGAGCTGCATGAGTGGTTGTGGAACATGCATGGTGAGCAATGAGTGAACTCCGGTTGCTGTAAGGCTCACTAATGGTTTCATGTAATCCATTTGACTTCATTGTTATCGTATATGCTTTCTAATGGTTTCTTATCTACATTTGTGATGTTATGATAAGTTAATATGAAAATAGAGAAAGGATAATTTTTGCTTAGATGTGTATTGAATTACTTTTGTTCAGGTGGCTAAACTTTAGGTTTCTTTCAAAAATGTTATGGTTAAAACTGTGTTTTAAAAATTCTTTGCTGTGAAAAAATCTGTTTAGTTTTGGTTTGTATCTTGTATGTGCATCATATATATAAAGGGTAATGAGTCCATTGATGAAAGATTATGTATTTTCTCAAACCAAGTTTGAATAACATTACTTGAATTTGAAAAGTAGCAGTTAAAATCACCGTGGCCCTTTGGATGATTTGTTATATGGGAGGAATTTGACTTCAAATTTCCTTTTTAACTGCATAGTTTGAATGATATGGTTTGGCTAACAGGACCCCCTCCCCAAAAAATAAAGGATATCTTAATAGCATGTACTGCATGTTAGTTAACAATGATATTGATAAATTTGCTTTTAATTTATTATTTTGAAGTGAAGCATAGGGGAGTTTTTAATGAGCGTGAAAACTGTGTGCAGAGAAAAACTGGCATTTGACAATTCCTGGATTTTCATCCGAAGAGAGGAAGCAACAAAGCAAACCTGTAAGCATTTGGAATATCTGTTAATTGTAGTATTTTTTTTCTCATTCTCAAGGTCAATAACTTTATTAAGATGAAGTACTATTTACATTGGATGAATCTGATGGAAGTCCAAAGTTTTGTATCTACAGTTCCTTTTATGAACGTTTGATATTTTTTAGGGTAAATTATCATAATAATATTTTATTTTGACCATGCAAATTATGAAGCTTATCAATTATTATTCTTGAACTTCATTAGATTTGATTATAAACCAATATAATCCTGTAACCAGTCATGTCATCCCCTACTAGCACACACACACACACATCTACAGGTGATCATTTTGGTCATTCTTGAACCACTGCAAAAACTCATTAATATTTCATGCAAAATACATGTTGACATTAGGGTTTAAAATATGCAGTTGGCTAGTGATCTACACAAGAAGCGTCTTGATATGGTAACTACACTCTCCAGATATGTTTTTTTTTCCTCCTTATAGCAACACCCCCTTGTGGGGTTCTAAAAGTGTTTTTTTTTCACTCGTGATGCTGAGTCAGATTCGTGCATTGATGGAGTCCTCTCAGTCTGAAGAAAATAATATCAATCCTAAAGAGATGGTAAGACAAGGGCATGGCAACCCAGCTGTTACTAATCACCTGATAAGACCTTCATCAAGTTCAGAGCAGTTGGTTTCACAATCAACTGGTTCTCCAATGGTGCAGCAGATTACACGGTTTTAACTGATTTAGGTTTTTGTTTCTGTTATGGACTCGATGCAGTTCGATTTAACTGCCTAGACTTTGCTGGTGAGAATTTAATTTCATCTCTCAATTGTGTGTGTGTCCTCAAAGAAAAGTAGTGTATCCATTCATCATTATCATGTGATGCATGGAAGGATATGCCTTTTTTGATTTTCTGAATACCTAAAATCATGTTGGATTTGCATGTAAGGATAGCTGCATCTTTTCACTGATAGAATTTTGCATGAGAGGGAGATGAGTTTCATTTATTGCAAGGTTTATTAGTATTTCTGCATTTATCTATAATATGTACTAACTTCAAATTGTTTAAGGGTGATTAAATGATATTTGCTATCAATGCAAGCATTTTAGTACCCCTGTTCCTCAATTGCTAAAACTCTTAAGCACTTTCTTACACAGTTTGGATAGGTAGCAGCAAAACTGTAGTTGGATTGGAGTCATGAAGATTTGTAATTATATGGAGTAATCACCAAAATGGCCGTGGAGATTGCGTCGGTGGACCATCTAGTTTATATTAGTTATCATTGTTGTGTATGATCATTTCATTTGGTGAATAGCACCACATGATAATAGCTCGCCGTAGTTCAAGTTCATGTAGCGGCTTGAAGGGTGCAAATGGAGTTTCCAGTTGCCTGTCATGTGTTTATTTTGCTTGTTCAATAATGTAAGTTGACATTACAGCAAAGTAAAAGAATGGATTTCGCAAAAATTATACACTATTGGATTTTGGGTCCCACGTGTTTTGGGGTTTCTTTTTCTTTTCACTAGCAAGACGGTGTAGAATTTTTGTGAAGCTCGTTCCTGCCTGCTTTTTCATGTAAAAGGAGACTTGAGTCAGTTTGGCACTGCGGCCAAACTGCTGTTTTGTTGAAATTTAATTATTATTTTTTTTCATTTTAAATGAATATGTTTTGGTGTTTTTAGATTATTTTGATGTGTTGATGTCAAAAATAATTTTTAAAAAATAAAAAAAAACATCATTTTGATATATTTTGGTACGAAAAAACATTTTAAAAAGCTACCACAACCGCTCTCCTTACGTTAAGGGTTTGGTGATCTTGTGTCCTAGCCTACCACTAGATGAATGCTTGCTCGTGGATGATTTCAAAAACTACTCAATACTCTCAAAATTGCATCTTGCATGCGTGCAAACAAGATGCAATTTTGGAACATTGGAATGGGAGGTGGAATCTTCAACAAGAGTTCTCTCCATTCGCATTGACTTGCAGCGTGAGTTCGCTTTTCAATCCAAACCTCACTTGTTATCTTCCACTTCTCTGTTTCCAACTTCTGCAACTGTTGAGCTAGCTCACATCCATGGACGAGCAGGTTCTTGCTACTTCCATATGCTCCAGGAATTGTTGGCGTCGTATCAATAGAAATTGCAAGGGCATCTTCCAACTCCTCCTGCTTCGTCTGGAACATTGTGATGCGAGCTTCCCTTGCCCTGCCATTTGATGACCCTTTCTTTCTTGCCTGCAAAAATCTCTCGACCTCTTCACTCACATCTTGATATCAAGATCCTGAATCACTAATTCCCTTGGGAAGCATGTTTGGATTCACGCCCAGAAGATAGAACATGTAATCAGGTAGTAATTTAGAAATCCTTTGTTTCGATTGGAACTTCTGATCTTCGTAGGAGCAAAGATCAGTAGCAATGTGCCAAATTTGGTTCAAATTTTACAGACGTTGTGCATCGGCGGAATTCTTCTTGCCTTTTCATCTTCTCAAGCACGCCATCCCCCCTTTTAAAAACTCTAAAATAAAAAAGGATAAAAATTCAAAATTTGTTTTAGAAAAGAAAAAATTAGTTTTTCTTCAATAATTTTATTTAATATTGGATTGTAGACTTACACGGTAAGATACAGATTTGATATTAAAAATACTTGGATATCTCCAGAAATTCAAAAAAATCTAAAAACTTTCAAAAAAAAACTCTTCGTTTCAAAAAACACGCACAAAAAAAAACAAATTGTTTTCATGCATATAAATAAATTCTAAAGGTTTTTTATGCATATTTTTAGAAATATAAAATCACATTTTATCATGTTTTAAAACTACTAAAAAAAGATATCATAACTAATTTATAATTACCCATTACAGTTTGACCAAAATATAAAAAATGCCATTATATTTAGTTTGTTAATGAGAGTGTATTGATTTAGTTATAGACTTTAATATTTTGAGTATTAAATTACATTGTAGAATATATTATTATGAATTAAAGATACAAAATAAAAAATAAATATGATGTGAAATTTGGATCTTAGAACAATTAAAATTTAATCAATTAAGATAGAACTCTTACGAAGAGAGATCCACCTTAAATCTTAGATGAACCAACAAATATAGACATGTTTTATAAATTAATAAATAATACAGGTTACAATAGAATAGAGTCAAATATAGAATATCTTTAAAAAAAAAAATGTCATTTGTTTTTTCAATTTTTTTATTGGTATTGGTATTGCATTTTTTATTTATATTACTTAAATTACCAATCAATCCATTGACTTGAATCTCAAATATGATTTTCAGTTTTCACAGTATGCTTTTTTTTTACATTGAAAGTTGCTTCGCCTTCCCCACAATAGAGCACAAAACAAAAATTTAAGTCTGTGCCTAACTAGAAAAAGACTAAAAAAATAATATATTTTTTAAAAACTTGGTTGATCACATTTTTTTAAAATATGGATGTTAATAGTAGAGCTCCTCGAAAAATTTTACATTTTTTTTATTTTAAAAATGAACATTTATAAATCACATAGAGCTATAAATAATATAAAGCTGTATGAATTTATAAAAAAAATAAAAAATGTCATCTGTTTTTAAGAAAACTTTTTTTCATTTCTTTATTTTTATTTTTGTATTGTTATTATATTTTTATTCATATTATTTAAATTACCAATTGACCCAATGACTTAGGTATCAAATGTTTTCTTCGTATTCTTTTTTACAATGAAACTTTCACCTAACCAAAACGCAGCACGACACAAATTAGTCTATGTCTAGGTAGGAGAAAAACCAAAAAAATAACATCAGTTGGATCACATTTTCTTAAGTATGGATATTTATAGCACTGCTCATCGCAAAATTTGATGTTTCTTTTTAATGTTAAGAAATAAATCATATAAAGCTATAAATAATATAAAGTTGTATGGACTTATAAAAAACAAAAAAAAAATATTTATACATAATATAAAACTATAAATAATATAGAATAAGTCTATTAAATTATCCTTACCTATAGTATCTCAATGTCACTTTCTTTTTACTGAAAAATAGGTTAACAAAAGTCACTTATTTATTTTAACATATAAAAAAAATATGTGTAACATATAATTAAGTTAAAAATACTAAACTGCTCTTGGATGATCAAATATCTCTTATCTAAATTTTAATTTATTTCTTAATTTTACAACTTCGACTTTAATTTAATTAAGCCAGGTTCTCCTAACCATTCTATTATAGTGAAAAGGCAATCTTGCCCCATTGCGTCGTTTATTTTTTTTTCCAGGTTAGGGCAATTATATCATTTTACAATTTTAAAAATAGCAGAATATCTTTGGGCTACAATAACTTCTCCTTCACTTTTTTTTTAAAAAAAACAATAATTTAATTTTTATTTTAATAAATTTGTAAAATATACTTGACTTATAGCTTAACCCAACAAAAAAATCAATTATTTTAAGTTCGGACATGATCATGTCGGGTTTTAAATTGTAAAGGCTATTTTTTCGAGCAGAATTGGGCCGGGTTGATATTAGCAACTTGAATCGAAGTAGCTAATTTATCTCTCCTTCTTGGATTTTGTTCGGTAACTGGCGGTCGCCGGGCGCATCCCAATTTCTTCCCGTCTTTCTTCTTCATCGAAATCACAATTGTCTAAGGTACCCCTCTTTTATCTTTCTTTTTTTTTTATTTGCGTTTGTGAAACCCTAGGTTTGTAGTAGAGTGAAATTATGATTTTTAGGTTATTGTCTTGTGAAACTCTAGGATCTAGTGTGTGAGGCTGGGAAAATTCTGAAATATTCCGTACGAATTGTAATGTTTTGCTGCGGGGAAGAGGAAGGAAGCCGTGACTTTATAACCTTAAATTAAGAAGCTTTCTCCTTGCAGACCTTTTTTGTAAGTGCTTTTAATTGGTAGTGCTGTGGGATTATTTTTCAATCTTGCATTGTTACCCCATGATGTGCGTGAATTTTGAAAAAATATATATTTTTAATCTATTCTTCATTCTTGAGCTGGCCAAGCATAATGACTAATTATTTGTTAGTTCTTAGTTTGTATATTATATGCACAAATATACAATGGAATTAATAGAAACCTGGGAATATTTATAACATTGAAATTTGAAAGTAGAGTTGGTCTTTTGCACTTAGTGGCTGTTTATGTTCAACTTGATCTTTGGTCATATATATTTTCATGATTTTTGGTGATTGGGATTGTGGACAGTAAATAATTGGTATATGGAATTCCAATTTTCAATAGGAAAAGTAGTTAACTAGAAAACATGATATCGTTATGGACTATGGAAATAAGGGTCAGAGTGATTAATGTATGTAGCATACAGTGGAGTACTTATCATACAGTGGAATCCTAAGGAATCATTTCGGGAGATTATTCAGTTAGTTGTGCACTTTGTGCTTGAATTTTAAAAAATTTGGATGTTTGGGATATTGATCTGAAATCTTTCTTGGACCTGTCAAAATCCCTTACTTCCAAGTTTCAACTTCTAAGCCTCATCTAACTCTCAAATTCTAAGCTGAAAGCAACAATGGCAACTGATTCACTGAGTTCTGCACGAAAAGGTGAGCCAAAACTTGCACAAGTTATAAACCCATATATAAATACTCTTCAGTTATGTGTATTTTTTTTATATATAAAAAAACTAACTAATTAACTTTTGGGTTTGTGATTTGATGCAGTGATTGTTCAGTTAAAAGCCACTGCTGATGCACCCATTCTCAAGCAAAACAAGTTCAAGGTGTAGCTTTCTTTCACTAGTATTTACATAGATTTACATGTCTTTTTTATGTAATTAATTTTTGGTGGTTTTATATTTTTACATGTCTATTCTTTCAGGTTTGGAAAATAAGGATAAAATTTATATGCCAATGTATTCATTTTCTTATGAAATGTTGGCTTGTAAAGAACTATAAACTCATAGACATAAAATGAATTAAGGGAATGATCTTGCTGCTTTGTTATCCTGGTATAAGCTGGGATTTCATTGGAGAAAGTTTTTAAATAAATAATTGTAGCTAGTAGAATCGAAGTAAATGTGCTCTATGGAAGAATAGGGTTTTGTCTAGAGGTTATGATTTTTGTCAGGAAGCTATGTTTTGGTTGTAGTTTTGGTGCAATATAGGGGCATTTTTTTGCTTGTGAATGTGATAATTTATGCTGCCATTGAACTCTATCCAATTAGAGATATGCTTAGCGAGTTTGATGATTGCTAAATGATTTTTGGTTTGTGTGTCACTATTGAGCCTTGATTTGTATTTGCGAGACTAGCCCTAACATTAGGAGCACATTCGTGCATAGTGGAAGTGATCATTTCCTCACAGGTGTCTTCTTTCTCAAACTTATAAATAGAATACATGCATGGGCAGAGCCAGGGGAGCAAAAAAAAAACCATGGCTCCTCCTTGATCAATTAAAATTTTAGGGCCAAAACTAGTAAAATTTAAGTCCCCTTAAAAACATTTCCTATTCCGCCCCTGAGTGCTTGTGTGCCTTGTAACCATTGAGTATTGGGCAACAAACATAAAGCTTGGAAATGAGTTGCATGGCAAACTGCATGCTGAAACCAACCCCTGATTAATAGCATACTCTTGCATGTTTAGAGAATAATTTGACTGCTATATCTTTGGATTCCCAGAAAGAGCCTAATCAATGGGGCAGGGCTCTGGTGCTTCAGCCAAAAAACATTTCATGAAATTGCGGTGGAGATACGTAAAATCAGAATAACTGCAAGTTGATGTGTTTCAGATTTCACATACAAGTGGTTTAATGTTTCCAGAGATTGATTTTTTTTTTTTTATTTACTGAAACTTTCTTGGATTACATTATTATTGTTATGGATGATATTTTTATACTTTGAGCACTTGGATGTGGCAGATACATGGAACTGATAAGTTTGCTAAGGTGATTGACTTTGTGTGCCGGCAAGTTCACAGGGAGACCGTGGTAGCTTATCTATGATTTTTATTTCTTTCCAATTTAGCAAAAGAATTAATAAGTGGGCTTCTGGAATAGTAATGTTTTCTGTTTCCCCCTTGTTCTCTAGTTTGTATACATCAACAGTGCATTCTCACCGAATCCGGATGAATTGGTGATTGATCTGTTTAATGTAAGTTTTTGTAGCAGTTGATTTTTGTTTTATCTATTGCGGCTGTTATAGATAATTCTGATTTGAAAAATAATTTGGTTTTTTATCAGTTCATATCCATTCATGTTGAATTTTAAGTTACAACGTGTTGTACTAGATGAATGCACCCCATATGCATTAGAAGATCATTGGTGGGTTTTTTTGGTGACAATTATGAAAGACCAATTAATTGCAACATGGTTATGTTATGCTGATGATTTTTACCAAGACATCTCATCTAATTTATTATCTGTTTGTTCATCGTGCTTCATTTTGGAACAAAATTTATTTATTATCACACTACCAGTTTTAAGCATGAAGCTTTTGGTTAATACGACACTCAGGTAGAAAACAAATGGGTTGCAGGCAAATGATTCATATGAAACAAATTATTCTCAAAATATTGTGCCCAGCTATCCATGTTCTGAGCTGTCATTGAGTACAAATGTTCCATGCAAAGGACGTGAAAGTAGATTCTTTCATGTGGTATCTGTCCTTGCCCTGTAGCGGAATTTACTAGTTTATAGTTAACTCTTGATGAACATAAGGTGTGATATATCGTGGCGTATTTCATTACCATACATACATACACGTCACAATGCCATTTTCAAAATTGACATGTGGCAATGGACAAAGATGGTTTAGATGAGAAAAGCTTCCATGAAGTTCTCGTGAATTTTGCAAGGCTTTTCTTTTTACCTTATGAGCATAACATTACTAGGAAGCCCCCCTTCTTTTTTTTTACTGGGTTCATTGAAGGTTTGTTTGGATATTTTGCCTTGATTCTGCCTGTTTTAAGTTTAAACTTTCCACTTTATCAATTCAGAATTTTGGCGTTGATGGTAAGCTGCTGGTCAACTATGCTTGTTCAGTGGCATGGGGCTAACTTTCGGCAATGGGCGTGCTGATTAACGCTGTTCAGACTTGAGATCTTTTGTTACATGTAATGAATATTTGTGGTGTTTTCTTGGACCCAACGAGTAATAAGGAAAACTTCATTGATGCAAACCCTGCAATATCCTTTGCTCCGTGTACTTATTTCTACAAGATTGTTCAAGCGCAGTATATGACTAGTTGATAGACTAGAAATGTGATAGGAGAGATGGAGATTTCAATCACAAAACTCGTACATTTCTAAGAGTTCTTTTTTTCTTTTTGTTTATGATTAATTTCCCACTTCATCCAATTATGTACCCCTGCTTCAGTGGCGAGCCTCCTGGATTTTACTTTTTACCTCATTGGAATCTACAAGACTTGTACTGGTTTAAGATGCTTTTCTATCTAAAGCTGGAATTTTTTTTCTTTCTATGATTTGGTCTTCGACTTTTCGATGAGTGTGTGATGTGATAATGACATTTTACTGTTGCACACATTGCCTATGATAGCTTTTAGAATCTTTCCAGCAAGAATGATGCCCATAAGAATTTTGTTCTCATTGTACCACTCTGTAGAATGATGCAACCATTCAGAAATTATTACAAAGTGCATTTGAAATTCTATATATATTTTCACGTGTGATTAAGAAATAGTGACCTGAATAAATTTCAACGTGATGCTTGTAAATGTCATCTATTACCCGAGTCGTACTGTTTTTTTGGACATTCTCACTCCCATGGACTGTAACATGAAGCCTGGATTCATTAAAGATTGTGGGGTTGCTGGAGATGCCCTGACAATTATACATTGGTTAAAACCTTTTGGCCTGACATGATTAATCTTGATGATGCCTTGCAGTATACATTATTACAAAGCATAAAAACTGTATCTTAGATTTACCAAGGATGTTTGGTGAGCGATTTAAAAGAAGATGCAGGTTCCTATACTCTCTACAATATTTTCACCGACACAGCTTTCACTCTCGGAAAGGATGTCCAGGATTTACAGAGATTGGTATTTAGAATTGAATTTCAACATTCAATTTTAAGATGAACAGGAAAGCAGTTGTCCTCCTTTTCGTAGCCAATTTATTATCTGCCCTAATTGTATGTTAATAGCTCTTCTTGTTTGTAACCTGACAGGCAGGACCACTGGTTCACGACCCAAACTCCCTGAGCTCATAACCGGTTCTTGTTTATTGAGCCTACGGTATATCATCCTTGACCAGGGCGGTGTCTGGAAAGGTTATAGAGACAACTTTTACAGAGAAAAAAGTACCTGAAGGGAATCCTCAGGAACTAAAATGAGGAGGAAGAATGCAATGAATATCTCATCAAGCTGGTCCTGAAGAGAGGAAGATGCTGGTTTTGTACAGTTTGAACTGGTTTAGGTCAGAAGAAAGCATGATCAAGCAGTGGCTGAAATGTTTTCGAATGATTCAATTATCTACAGCAAGAATAAGATAATTGAAAGTGATCTTTGGAAATTAGTGTTCAATAACAGCCTTCGATTTGCTTATGAAATGTTCTCAGTGCTCCACGAAAGCCCAGGTCACGATCGATTCCTCAGAAGAAGACCTTGCCTGTTTGTTGAAAGCGGCAAGCAAGTCCCGGTACAGGATGCTGGATTCACCAACTAATTTGAAACTGAGACTGATGAAACGAGATGAGAGCATGGCGCAGCCGCCCCCCCACCCCCACCACCACCACCACCACCACGGGATTGGCTTAAAAAGTGAAAGTGACTTTCTTTCTTTCACATGTGCTGTTAATGTGGTAATATTTTAGCCGTACGAAAAAATTGTCGACCTTATTCTTGGATACTCTCTGAAGTGAAGTGATGCTGCCACGTTATGAGTTGATGAATCGCCATTGCAAATAGCCATTTTCTACAGGGAGAGGTTGATCTATTATGTTTCCTTGTCAATATTCGCAGAAATGCTGAGGGCCAAAGGAGTTCACAGTCGTGGATTTGCCTTTTAAAATGGTGCAATCAAAGCTCGAATGAGACAAAACTCTGAAATCTCATTCCATTTGTTTACTGCTAAACCCTACCCTAATTACATCTACATCCTGCAAAGCACGGAAAAGATACATGGATCTCTGCTTCCCTTCCCTCGCCGTGAATTTGATTATCAAAAAGAAAAAAAGCTTTGCTGCCCGGGATAATAATAATAATAATAATAATTAAATAATAATAATAATAATAAAGAAAGAGTGGTCCAAGAGCATAAAGGACTATTATCGTGAGTTGTGTGACTCACATGCACCTTTTGTCGGTCGTAGCAGTGTGTATGATTGTGTTCCGTTCATAATTTTGCTGACAGATCCTTTCTCACTTTGGCATAATTATTTTTGTCTGATAGACCACCCAACACAAGTCCAATGACAAAGAATCTGCATTAACATTACGAGAACTGCCCATCTAATATTATTCAAGTGCTAAGAATTTGGAATTACAAGATTTATAATGGTTTTAGATTTATATGATGTAGTTGTTAATATAATGATCGCTGAAAATTTATATGAGTATTAATTTTAAAATTCATGTGATTATTCAAAATATATACAAGCTAGTCGCAGTATTCATGTTAATAAAAAAACATTACGAGAACTACTGGCCTAATCTGCAGTGTTTTTGGATTATTCTTTTTTTCTTCTCGCATTGTCAAGCAAATGCTCTCTTTAATTAAATCCGCTATATCTTTTTTTAAGGAATCATAAACGATTCTCAAGTTGTAAATATAGTAATGACCGGGTAAAGTATATTATGTTTCTCATCAAATTCTGAACCATGTTATTTTACCTCTTCTTTTTATTTCCTTTTTCTTGTTAAATTCTTCATTCCCATTATATATACATATATAATATTAAATTCTTCATTCCCATTATATATATATTTATACACACACACATATATAATATTAAATTCTTCATTCCGATTAATTTTCCGTTGGAATCTAAAGGGTAGTGTGGAAGGGTGAAAATGAGTGCAGAAAATGATTGCCAGCCAATACGAAAAAAGTCCAGAAAACACACACCACAAACTTTAGCAGATTCATGAAGCAGGAATGTCAAATACTAATTAGTAGTTACACTAATTCAGTGTACTAAATTCAAGAGAGAAGACAAAGTTTACAGACCTCTATGACACACCAGTATCTAAGCCTTATCTATTTCAAGGAATTGGTTCATCCATTCCAAGTTCAAGGGATCTTCATTTGAGAAATCAAAGAAATCATCTACGTTAAAATTCAGGTTCGAGTCTTCTTCACCTCTTTGGTTGGATCTATTCTCTTCTTCCGAATCCAGATTACTTTCTATTACATTTTTCTCAACTCTGTGGTCTTCTTTAGCTGAAACTCCAGTCTGTTTCCCTTTCTGTTTTATCTTCTTGCTCAAATGAGAATTCCAGTAGTTCTTAATCTCATTATCTGTTCGACCCGGCAATCTTCCAGCGATCAGTGACCACCTGAACAGACAAGGAGCGATTCAAGCATGTTCATGAACTAAGTATATTAAACCAGGAAGGGTGCTACGTGCTGTGCAAGATCCAAAGAGCAATTGGGAGAGTACTGTAACATTAATTAATTACCTGTTTCCTAGTAGTTTATGAAGCCTAAGTATGAGGTCCTCTTCCTGGTCAGAAATGTTGCCTCTCTTGATGTTTGGTCTTAAATAATTCAACCATCTTAGCCTGCAACTCTTACCGCACCTATTGAGAGCTGCAAAAATTCAAAGACTCGTCAGGCTTGAATCAGATCGCAGTACATAGTTCATAATTCAGCTCAAGTGATCCACCAGTTTCTTTCCTAGGTAAAGATTACAGTATGCACCCGAACTCACCAGCTTTGGCTGCCACTGTCTTCCATCTTTTTGCGCCATGAATTGCAATAACCTCAGCCAATTTCCTGTCTTCTTCAGCTGTCCATGCCCCCTTGTTGGGCATGTTTGTCATGGTTTCCATGGGCTTGAGCGACTCATTCTTCATGGTAGCCATCACCGAGCTTGTCTTTTTCTGCGAGCGAGCACTGTGCCTGATAGAGAGAGAGAGAGAGAGAGAGAGGGAGAGGGAGGGGCAGCTGCTGGTTTGGCTAACATCCCAAGTGGGAGAGAAGGATTTCAAGTTGCATTTATTTATATTTGTTCTTGTCAGGCAGTGAAGGTTTTTTCGTGATTTGATTAAAATAAAGGAACTCTATATTAGACCCGGAAAGATATTGATCATGGCCTTCATGATTGCTGTAAAGTTTTTGTCAAGTTACATGCTATAGCTATACTACAAAAGGCTGCTCAAGAGAAAAAGCTTTTTATATTCCTTGGTGCGTATATACCTGCCTGCCTTGTTCATCTCATGAAGACAAGAAGAGCATTGAGAGCTGATCCGACGGTTGGTAATGCAGCTCATCAGCTGCATTTCTACGGAGACGTTGATCGTGTGGCTGTTGATGGGAATTTTCCACTGATTTCTTTTTGTTTGCGCAAAGCATGACAAGGGGAGGCATGCTATTTGCCTGACCCAGAAAGCATTTATTTAATCACATGACACGTGCGTATGTATTCCATAATTAAGCATCTTACCGTTATCATTACCATATTAACTACAATCTTTAGTTACTAAAATAAAAATACGAGGAGAGTTGGGCTCTTCATCTTTGAGAGCTCTTTCATTTTTATTTTGCAACCAAATAAAACAAAAGCTTCAAAAAAATCAAAGGAGTTGAAAATTAGTGTTTATCCACATTGGATGAACAATGGTTTTTTTTTAAGAAAAAAAATTGGGCTAAATCAATCTTTTCATTTTCACTTGGTCATTGAAATTTATTTAGTTATCAATATATTAGCATGGTTTTATTTATTTTTAAATACTTTGATATTTATTTTCTCATGTTTCTGATTTAAAAATCTCAAGGTTGAATTAGAGATGAATTATATATATATATATATATATATAGTCACTTACCAGTGCTCCGTCACAGCTGAAACCATATTTTTTTTAACACAAAAAATATTAAGAGTGTGATTTTTTTATTATATTATAAACTTGGGCTAAACAATAAATTTTGTGTAGCGGGAGTTTCTAGTAAAATATATGAATTTTAATCGATATAAATTTATTTGTTCAACAAGTTTCAACGAAATCACCAAACATAAAATTATCATCGTCATTAAAAAAGCAAGAAAAATCATATACATGAATTATCAAATTTACCGTATTAGAATTAGTTTATTTTATAATCTAAACCACCAACAGACACCGCAAACGCCTCTGCAAGGTGCGTACGTGTGAAACTTGATGGCGCGTCTAGACAACACGCCTGCAGCAGTCCTGAGAAAAATAATTAAAACATTTTAAATTACCTAAACACTCTTAGACCAAATGACAACCACAAAAAAATTGAGAGTGAAAGTGTTGTCATGCCCCCAGCGCCTAGCCTTTGTTTTTGTTGTTTTGGGAGGGTAGCTAAGTAGTTTCACTGTGCACAAAATGTGAGAGCCCTACACTATCCTCGCATCCAACGCCTAGCCTATGCCTCACTCGAGGGCAAAAGAGTAATTAATTGTTCAATTCAAGGCAAAAAATCAAAAATACCCTCATTGAATCTTCGTTCTTTTCCTGGCGCCCGAGGGTAAATAGATAGTTTTACTATGCAAATAAAAACAGAAAAAAGATCATGACACCCCCACCCCAAACAATTTGTAAATGTCACACAGGTCCTCTAGAAATGTTTAAAATACCCCTGACACCGAGGGTTAAATTTCAGATTGAGGGGCAAAAAGGTAATTTTAATAATCACGATGATATGTGTTTAGGGGTACAGTAAAACATCAACGCCTTTCAATTTTTTTTTGTGTATATATATATATATATACAAAAACTGAAAGGCGTTGATGTTTTTATCGCACTCTAAACACATATCACCGATATAAATATATATATATATATATATATATATATATATATATATATATATATTGTATTTTTTAAAAAATAAATACAGTTGAAAGATGAGGATCAAAATGAACATTTTTAAAAACCTTTTCAAGTATTTGTTGTTTAAACAGGATGTAAATGGACAATTTTGTCCCTTGGGTTTCACTTTTTTTTTATCACACTTATTTGGGATTCTTACTATTTTGTTTATAAATTTATTTTTTCTTCATTTCAATACCTGTAAAAAAAAGGTGAGAATAAGCTCTAAGATGAAAAAATTATAGCCATCAATAACTCCAATTCTACTATCCTTAGATTTGTCTTTAATAAGGAAATTCAATAAAGGTGATTTCTACTTTTAAATTTAATGATGGCTAACAAGATAGATTTGGACGCTAAAAAACTTTTATTTTTTATACAATTAAATATATTTTAAAGCTAGTAATGAGGTTTTAAATGTCTATATTATGATTTTTCATGGTTTTGGATAACACTACTGATATACACTTCTTTTTTTTTGTTGAATTCAAGGAAACATCACTCCATTTTAAGCCCCGAATTAAATGAGTAAGACTTTATCTGTCACAGATTTTTATAAGATAAACACGTATTGATTGAAATCCATCAAGATCTGCAATCAGATTTTAAGTCCTTTGTAACCTGACCATCTAGAACCTACTGATATACACCCAAATAAGAAAAAAATGATATATACCCAAATAAGAAGAGAAAAGTTAGCAGACAACACAGGTTTACGTAATGTAATTTGTTCTGTTTTAGGTGGGAAGAAAGGAGGTGCCATTACGTTGGAGTCAAGTGTAACATTGACAAATTCTACGGTCCGCATCGCTTGGTGAAATTAATCTATTCCTGCGAAG
The DNA here is from genome assembly GCA_029228465.1 of Salix viminalis. NCBI lineage: Eukaryota > Viridiplantae > Streptophyta > Magnoliopsida > Malpighiales > Salicaceae > Salix > Salix viminalis. Next base: position 10,006,371 of record CM055428.1, on the reverse strand, counting down.
GTGATAATTGAGAAAATAATCACATGACTGACGCCTGCTGTGACAGTAAGAAAGAAAAAAGAAGGGTTTCTAATTAACTTGTGGGAATAATTATCAAAAAAATAATAAAAAAAGAAGTGTATATAATGTTATAAAAGCATAAGTAGACAAAATCTTCTGCAGATTAGTCTGCTAAAGGTCAAGTGCAGAAACTTTTGATTATATTAGAAGTAATGATGCATTTAAACAGTAGGGACTCCATTGGTATCATTCAAGATCTCTGCCTTACCCTGCTGATTAAGACATGTTTGGTAAAGATTATTTCCATCAAATAATAAGAGATTGATTTGTGTACATTATTGATTATAAGAAAAACGGTGGAGAGCGGTTTGGTTTTTTGTTTAATTTCTTTTGCTTCCAGTTGAATTTTTCTTGATATTTTTATATTGTTTTGATGTGATGATATGAAAAATAAATTTAAAAAAATAATATTTTAATATTTTTCAAGTAGAAAACACTTTAAAAAATTACAACTTCAATAATACCATAAAAAAATTAATTTTGTAAGAACCGACACAAAAATTCATCACAAGAGTTTTATTTAGCAAGGAAGTATACAACTTTAACCATCATCAAGACGGCTTTTGTGTTTGCTGCATTCATGTTGATAGCTAGCTGTATAATTACACATTAGAAAATTGTTTTTGAAAATATTTTTTATTTAAAAATATATTAAAATAATATTTTTATATTTTTAAAAATTTATTTTTAACATCAATACATGAAAATAATCTAAAATATCAAAAATATTTAATTTAAACTAAAAACAAAAAATAAATATTTTAAAAAAAATATCAAAAATAATTTTAAAACACAATACGAACAGGGTATCGGTTTTCATGGCCTTGAATTAATTTATGAACCCAGGATCCTGAAAATATAAAATATTTATATAGAATGAATCAATGGATGGAGAGCAAGACCCGGCATATTATTTATATTTGTCAACTAAGAGAAAACGGTTTTTTTAACAGTGCTTGGTATTTTTCATCGAGAAACATTTGACTATTCACTCATAGGACAATTGTTTTTTTTGTTCGAACTTTGATTATTAAACTTTATTTCTTCGTTTTATCATCCTTATAAATCTTGTATGCTTTTTTCTTACGTGCTAATATTTATCACACTTTACAAACTCTCATGTATACAATGTGTCAAAAATTGTTCCAGTATTATATTAAATATTGCTATTACAAAATCTTGGATTATAATAAAAAAATAAAATATAAAAAGAACAATGATAAAGTAAAAGAGGTTTTTTTTCTGTTTTTCACTCTTCAATGACTAAAAACCTAATTTGGTCCTTTAAATTTATAATTTTGCATATATGGTCCCTACTCTTTAAGTTTTTATATTTCAACGATAAACTTTATTTTTATTTTGTTTCAGGAATCTTGATTTTGACAAAAGACAGGAATTCATTGCTAAAAAAGCAAATAGAGAGAGAGAGGGGAGGTTCATACGATTCTGGCCATAAAATGATTGATCTTAGGATAAATAAGTTTATCCTTGCATGATGAGTTCAATAAAAATAGCGTTTCTCTTTGACTATTATGAAAAAAGATCACATTCTATATTTTTTATTCAGTTTAATTTTTATGTTTTAGATTAATTACAGGATTGAGGGATAGAATTGGATTCATTAAGGTTTTAAAAATGTTTTTGACATGTTTTCAAGTGAAAATAAGTTAAAAATTAGGTTTCGATGATTTAAAAAACCTTGATTTATTCATTTATCAAAGGTGACCATAAATTGTAACAATACACAACAAATTGTTCGTCTTAGTGGACAATATGTTGTCCATTCTATTAAAAAAGAAAAATAAATTGGATGGAGGATATGTTACTCATAATTTTCTTTTCTTTTTTAAAAACAAAAAACAAGAAAGAAAAAAACCAAGCACGCAAGCCCTCCAAGTTCAATAACACCAACCTTTTTTCATTACGATTTTTTAACTTAATTTGTAATTAATAAGTACTCTAGTGTTTTATTAATTATTTAATTTAAATATTATTTATTTATTAATAAGCCTCTATGATGGGTTTCTATGATTTCATAATACCTCAAAGATATAATTATAATTTATACCCTATCCTTATTAATTTTCATATAGATTAGTTGTATTTTCATTGTGTATTGATAGGACTAAGAGTTATTTGTATTTAGCTACCAAACCGTAGTGTAGTCTGAACTGAGGTTTGAAAAAAGTTAGTGTTTTAGTATTTATGTCTAGTTAAAAAACTAAAAATTGTGTGTGAGTTCCACATAAAAGAAAATCCAAACCAGCGTTTTACAAGAAGCAAATATTAGCTGCTTTTCAAACCCTCAGACAAAAATGAATTGTGTGTGGGTCCCTCACACAAACGTTATGTATTTCACAATTTTTTTCCTGTTATGTCATCTAATTTTGCTACATTGATCTATGTGTGTGAATGAATTTTCAAATTTTCCACACATACTTTTTTTAATGAATGTATACAAACCACTAACATCATCTCCCATGAAAAAAACTATTTATAAAAATCAAATTAATAATATAATTTTTGAATATTATAATTATAATATTTTTTATATATTTGCACTCCAATGATAAAAAAAAAATTATTATTAAAAGAAGCCTTAACATTTTTTTTGAACAATTAGGGATTGCAAAGGCCTTCACGTATAAATTTTATTCATGATGGCAAGTAGTTTGTTGGGAAAATAAAATGAAGTGTTCAATTTACTTGAATTAATAATTATATTATGTTATTATAATTATTAAATCTACAATATTTAAATATGTGTGTGTGCTCTTTAAAATAATTTTACAAGTTGACAACAATATGAAAAGTATGGTAACCAAACACACGAAACTGTTTTTCATCAACCTCAAACTCAACCATAGTTTACCAAACACTTCAATTTCAGTTATGAACCGCAACTAAAAGTGTTTCTTATAAAACTTTTTTTTTTAAATCTCAACCACTAAAGCAATCGCAATCCCAAACACACCTTAATAAGTGGGTGTTTGGTAGTGTGGTCTGAACTAAGGATGCAAAAACGTATGTGTTTTGGTGTTTGGTTAAGATTAAAAAACTAAAAATTTTATATGGATCCCACATGAAAAAACAATCAACCAGCGTTTTACAAGAAGCAGTTATTAGCTGCTTCTATTGGCTTGTCACTTGCGTTTTGACTAGTGCTTCGTATATAGCTTTAAACATAATAAAGGGTAGAGATGCACGGTTGCATGCGAATGGAAAATGAGAGTTCCAGTGTGGACATCACTACAAATTCTCCACAATTCAATGGAATATTATTATTATGTGCTTACAAGCAAGCTGGGCACACAAAGGCACATGAGACGAACATATTCTTATCCATTAATATCGTGAGATCGCCCTATAATATTTTCTTAATAAATAAAATACATTTGAGTTGGAGAATGAAATACGCTAATCTTCCTGCAAGTGTACATTTTTTTATTTTTTAAAATAAAAAATAAAAGTAAAAATAATTGTTATGAAAAGCATAGTAACAAAACACATGAAGTTGTTTTTTATTAAACTTCAAACCCAACTACAATTTTAATCAAATACTTCAATTTCAGTTATGAATTGCAACTAAAAGTATTTTTCATAAAACTGTTTTTTCAAAATCTCAACCACAAAAGCAAATGCAATACCAAACAGACCCTAAGATAAATACAAACGAATGAATAGCATGAAAAGGACAATTAATATATAGAGTACATTTATCAATTTTCCATTTTAGTTTTTAATTAAAAAATATAATATTTAAATAGTAACAAGTGACATTCTATAAATTATTCGTTTACGTACCATCTAATTGCTCAATCAAGGACTTGTTTCCTACTTGATTTAGAAGATTAACGAGCACAGGATCCAAAAAAAAAAAGAATATTTATTGTTTGCGTGATTTTATGGCTGAAAAAAAACAAGATGGACGAAGAAAAGGAAGCACAAATGGGGTTAAAGGGCAATTTAAAATTAATATAATTAATTCAGTTTGGTTTTTTATATTAGAATTTACAGTTCAATTTATCTGATCACGACGGCTTGACAATATGCATCTAGCTGCATTTAAAAATAAAAAATAAATTGTGACATGCACATAATATTTATTTAAATAATGCTAGGACGGACGCCTCGGCTTTCACACTGAAGTTTTATTGTAAGCTGACACGGCGGGTTTTCAGAATTTCGAAGGAAATCTAATTATTTAATATTATACTTACCAGTAAAAGATACCCTTTGACCGAATTGAGAATATCGCGCAACGTGTCCAATGACAATTGGGACAGATCACTCAATCAACACCAATCACTTCGCTCTTAAATTATTCATTTTCTCTGCACAATAATTTCCGGTTACATAGAAAACTGCTTCTTGTCAACTAACGTATCTCGTAGATGTAGTGTATGGGAATAAAAAAGATTCCGTAGGATTATCATGTTTATGGGGACAATATTAAATAATGATTTATAATTTAAAAGGTTATTGCGGGTAGGCATTTATAAAAATAAAATAGAGAATTTAATTTAAACTCTAGAAGGAAGGGAATTATTGGTGATGGTGATCATGGAGCTTCTGCTGAAAAGGAGTGCCTATAGCTTGGAATCAATTCCTGTGAGCAGGACTAGCCTTTCCTGCTATACAAAGAAAAGAAAAATAAATACTATCTTTTTTTAATTAAACAATTATATAGGTAGGTTTTTTCAGCGCAGCTAGGAAAATTTAAGTGCAAATCTAAAAAAAAAGGTGTACATGAAATCAAATAAACATAAAATTAAAATTATGTATGCTAATAAATAAAAACATAATTAACAATAACTAAAAAGTAAAATTGATTGAATAAAAAAATCAAATTATGCAACGCTACACATACTAAAAATATTATATGAAAATAAAATAAAATAATTTTCAAAAATATAATTCATCTACATAAATATATATAAGGAAAGAAGTAACTACGCTAGAAATTTTTTTTTGTCAATAGAGTTTAAATAATTAATTTTATTACAAGAAACAAATGTATTACTATAATTAAATTAAAAAAAATAAATAAAGAGGTCCCTGGATAATGTGTTTAGATTTTAATATTCATTTTTATCTTAGTATACAAGCATTTTTTGTTAGTTTTATTTTTTTATATATATTTATTATATATATATATATATATATATATATATATATATATATAATTCTCAATTTATTTTATTAAATGTAAGTATAATCATTATAATTTACACATAGATTTTTTCCTTGTTGATATAAAGCGTGTTGCCAATGATAATTGTTTTTTTTGCAACAACAAATTGTTTTTAGTCCAACTCATAAGTAAATTATTATAACATGACTAAGTATTAACAAAATATTAAAAGAGGAAATCTTATTGTGCTTGTCCTTTTAAAATCCTATTCACTATGATAATATTTTCTATTTTTAGTTTCATTTTTTTAATATTAAATTTATTGATTATTAAACTTCATAAAAAAAAGTTTATTTGTATTTTATAAAGTTATCCTAGTTTCTAACCCGAGCCATTGATTTCTTTTCTCAACATTAAATTGATTATGAGTTAAACTTCATGATTTATTTTCTATGAAGTTATTCTTACTCATGACTCAAGTCATAGTTTTGCGCGCGTTAACTTGAGTTTACTTGTTTTTTTTTAAAAAAAATTTAATTTTATCCTTAAACACTAAGCTGGTTGAAAATAAAATTCTATAATTTATTTCGATTTGCTTTTTATTAGGTTATCTTGGGCTCACAAAATGGATCATGAGAGTAGCATGTTGAGAGAATTTGACTTGAGTTAATTTTTATCTGATTTTTTTTTCAATTTCTTCTTTCAACATTGAGTTAAATGAAAATGAGATTTTATAATTTATTCTCTATGAGAATATTATTATCGTGTGACTCGATATGTGGATTGATAAATGAACACAGATTAACCCAAATCGATCTAACATATTATCATCTCAAAAATGATAAAAAAAAATGTCATTTTAAATATTTATCTTGAGTTAAACTATATATTTAATAATCATTTCATTGCTTTGAAATCAGTCAAAAACAGCCAACTTATATTGAATCTATAATAATTTTAGTAATACCTATATATTTCTTCTCTACATTAAAAAACTAATCGTACCTCCACCATCAGTGCAGCCCAAGAAAATATTATAGCAAAACGACGAAATGAGAGATGGCTGACCAAAAATATATACGTAGAGCAGTACAATTGTATACGTGGAAACCTAACTTGACCTATATATTTCTTTGCATTGAAATGACCTTGGTCCTACACCCATGGCCTTTTCAAATAAACATTTGAGCTTTATTTTTATTTATTTATATATTTATTTGTTATTTATTATTATTATTATTATTATTATTATGGGAGGAGGAGGAGCTTTTCTTGAAGCTGCATGCCGTTACAGGTAAAGACTATCAGATAAAGACAAGGGTACAAGAAGGAATAAAGACTATTAAGTCTATTCTATAGTAACGTTGGGAACACTGTCGTCCATCCTAGCCATATGGATTTGGCAGGGCGTGCCCTCTACGATTTGTCGTTTTTTTTTAAAAAATAAAAATATTGTTTAAAATTTATTTATTATATTAATATAATTTAAAAATATTAAAAAGATACGACCAAGATAACAAATACTATTTTGAAAAGACTTCTCAAGAGAAGACTCAGGGGCGCTTGGAAAATCAAAATAAAAGTGCTTTTGAATTTTTTCTTTTTTGAATATTTTTTTTATTCTTAAATATCACTGATGTTAAAAAAATATTATTTTATTATATTTATAAATAAAAAAATAATTTCAATCTCCCTCTAAATACGCAATTGCTTAGATGCTGGTCGGGCATAAATTGGAAAGAAATTTTGATGGAACATATTTAATGACTATTGTGACTTCTTTTATCCATCATTTTCCAGGCTTGTAGGCCTCTTTCTAACCGAGAGAGCTGGGCTGAGATTAACAAAACCCACATGAAATTGGGGTCAAGAAACTTGCAGGCTGATCCAGCACTAAAATTAAGGGATAGCTAAAATATAACATTCCTACTAAATTAAGATTGCATGAAAAAAGAAATTATTGCACTGTTCATTTTTACGTGTTTTTTTAATTTTAGTTATTACACTTTTTTCTCAAATTATATTAGCATGATTTTATGTGCTTAGAAGAGAAAGTGTTTGACCGGTGAGATTTGGCTATAAAAAAAACTGCTATTAGGTCAAAGAGTTCCCTCCATATTAAAAATAAAGGAGACGAGGTGTGTGAGCCTAACCTTCGAAATCAATGCATGTTTGGGCCTTTTGGGCCAAGAATATGGGCCCGTCGTTTGAAGCCCAAATGCACCTAGCTTGACGTGAAGTGGACGGAAGGATGCGAGTTCATAATACCATTCATGTTCTCTTGCCAGTAACCACGTCCTTAAGAATGTTTGACTGACGTGGATTATTAAAATTCTATTTCAAATTTGCTTATCCTTCACAAGAATTACTTATTTCTAACAAGGCGTACGTCGCGAGTGTTCATACAAGATCGACGGTTATGCTGGAACCACTTAGCTGCCACCTTATTTTTTAGACTTGATTTTTTACTCATTTTGCAAATTGTTTTTTAAAGTATTTTTTGTTTAAAAATATATTAAAATAATATATATATATATATATATATATATATTTAAAAAAAATATTTTTGATATCACCACATGAAAATAATATAAAAACACTATTTTTTTTATTTTTTTAAAAAAAAGCATTATCAAACACCTCCTAAGACTCAATTAATGAAATTCAAATTTCATATTAATCTTTTTAGACTAAAAAGTGTAGAAATTTTAGTGCTGCGTTTTTATTGTTCAACCTCTCACATATTATTATGGATTTCAATAATGATTTTTTTTTTTTAATTTTCAGTTTGATTCTTAAACTTTTATTGTACATGATTGAGCTCTTATGTGTGTTTTTTTTTACTATATAACCTCTCACATGTCATTGTTTGTTTTAATATTAAATAATATTTTTGTAAAAAAAAAACTTTAAGAAAACTTTGTTCATGAAGTTATATTTTGCAAAATTGAACCCTTTTTAGCTCTATTTACTATTTAGAGCTCAATTGCATGCTTTTTAGGAAAGTGATGGTTGAAATGAAAGATGAAGGACTAAAGTGACAAATGCAAGTAAATTAAAGGTGACTTTGAAAATTGTTCGAAATAATTTTTTTTATCCCTCATCTTTTTACGTGTTTTTTTAATAATATTTTGTTTTTTTTCTTCAGTACTCCATTGAATCTAAGTGTAGTCCTTAGGGTTTCTTTTTTGGAGAAGAATATATACTGTACATGTAAATTCTAGATGCAAAAACATGTGTTTGTCTCTTCGAGACAAAATAAGAACTTGATGAGGTTTGTTTCCTCTAGTCTCAGATTCAAAATCTTATAATTAGTAATATTAAATTTAAAATCCATAAAATGAATTAAATTAAGAGCTCATTAATAAATAAATAAATAAATAAATAAAACTTGAAGGGAGGAGAGAGATGGAAGCCTACCCAGTTGAAAAGGTGCTTAAATTGGGTGCCCTTAGCCTCATTGCTGTCATTCTTATTCTTGGATCTTCTTATGCAGTGCCAGGACCACTCCTTGGCCCTTAGCAATGGCGTGATGTCCGCACTATTTTAGGCATCGCGTGCAATACCACTCATATGCCAGATAAAGTACACGATTCTCGTATTTGTTTTTGCCTTTTTAGTTTTAGTACTAATTGTTTTGATTTTTTTTTTATTTCTCTCTTATTCCTTTAACAAAAGCTTATTTACTTTTTAAATTAATTCATTTGATTACAATTTCTCATGTGTTTTTCCTTATTCTTTTGATTCTAATCTATAATAAAAACATCTTATTTTATACATTCCTTTTCGAAGTTCATTCAAGATACCTCCTTGAAAATATTAACTTATTCAAATTCCTAGAAATAGTACATTATGTTCCTTTGTTCTCTCCTATTTCTTAGGGTTATATTGATAATAATAATAATAATAAACCTATTAGCATCATTAGTCTTCTTTACCCAAATTGACTAATTAAGGTTAAAATAATATTGATATTAATATGACCTATCAATATCATTTATTACAAAACTCAGAGTAACTAATCAAACTCTTATAGGTACCTTATTTTGTAATTTAAAAATATAAATATCAAGAAATCCCTTGATATCATTAGCCTCTATTCAGGAGCAGCTAATCAAGTTCCACTTAAATACCGATATCAATGCAATTAGTTATCTCAAACCTGGAATAGCTAACCCATTTTTATGTTGCTTTCAATATCAATGCAACTCATTGTATTGTTAACTATTTCAAACCTAAAATATATAATCAAGTTATTTTAAACACTTTAATTTGTCAATTGTTAATATAAATGTCAAAAGTTCATTGACTTTACTAGCCTTTTTTTTGGAAAGTAGTTAATCAAGTTTTTTGTCCATGTTTTTTTTTCCCTTTCATTATTCATTTGTTTACTACTTTACATAACAATATTGAAGATGAAAGAATAAGTTACAATAATACTATCAATACCATAATCTAACAATTTCTTGACGTTAGACACTTACTAGCTATGTTAAAAGTCCCTCAGCTGTCAAATATCCTATATGAATCAATTAATCCAATAACCAACGCTACACTTAAGAAAACCTAATGAAATCATTTTTACATTTCAATATAACAACTTTTTCTATGAAATCAAACCTCAAAATATCCTTCTAATTCTCTCTTTTCCTTTTTCCTTTTACATTCTAATTCTCTCTTTTCCTTTTTCCTTTTACATTCTAATTCTCTCTCTCTCTCTTTCTCTCTCTCTCTATCTATCTATCTATCTATCTATCTATCTAGTATTGGCTAGTCTTATAAGAAAACAAACATAGCTTTTACTAACTTCCATAATTTTTTCTTTAATAACCTTTTTTTTTTCCATATTCTTACTTTTTTATTCCTTTCTTTTAAGGCCACTTGACTAGAGGTTAGCAAAAAACCCGACCACCGATTAAACTAAAAAAACCAAAACAAAAATAACTGAGAAAACCGAACAAAAAAACCTGATTTAAAAATTCCAAAAAATGTCTGGTTCGGTTTGGTATCGGTTTTCTAAGGAAAAAACAATTAACCAGAACGGAACCAAATCGGTTCCGTTAAACCCCTTAATATAAATATAAACTTTCATTTTTCCCTTTTCCTCGATTACTTTTTAAAAGAAACCATAGCTAGCCGCCAGCCCCTCTCGTCCTCTCCTTCCCTCTGCGCTCTCCCTCTGCAATTTGATCTACATTTGAAATATTGGTAAAAGACGCAATAATATAAGTTATCTAGGGCTTTTGGTAAACAAACATTTTTGAGCTCTTTTTGTTTTTTACATGATTTGAGATATGAGGTTATTTGATTTTGCTCAGTGGAGGTAGGTTTTAAGCTTGAAATGTTTGTATTGGCAGTATTGCAATCAATTAAGGCTCATAATATAAGAGAAATTTGATAAAAAGGGGTTTCGATAAAAAGATGTTTTAAATTCATATAAATTATCATTCTTAGCTTTGTTTATGGTGGATCATAATGTAAGAGAAATTCTTGAACTGAAACAATTTATTGCAATCATGCATGCAATATTGTATCTAGAATCCAAGAGATGTTGGTTTTGCTTCCTCTTGTTTCTTGTAGTTTCCATCATTGGGCTAGTTATAATGGCTATGCTGTTCTACGCTGGGCTAGAAAAGAAATTCATTTTTTCCAATATTTTAATAATAAAAATTGAACAAAAGGCTATTGATTTTTACTGGGTTTGGTTTGGTTCGGTTATTTAAAAAAAAAATCAGTTTGATTTTTTTTTTTTGATAAAACTTAACCGAACTGAAAATGTTCACCCATACACTTGACTGAATCTTATCTTAAAAAGGCCATGAAACTTCTTTCAAATTTTTTTTTTTCTTTACATTGTTAAACCATTAAAACCTTTTATTTCCAAATTTCCAAAAACACATCTTTACTGAAGAGCTATTAAGAATAGACCATTATTTTTGTCATTAAAATTCAAAACAATTATCAAAAAATGATATCAATCATTTACAAATCATTATTTTTGTCAAATTATAATTCATGTTCAAATTAATAAAAAAGAGTCTCAAACATTTGGGCTATAAAATGTATTTTGAAGGTCACCTTGTCAAAAATTTCCAAGGCTTCTTGTGTTTTCCTTTTTTTTCTTCAATTTTTGTTTTTAACTTAAGTCTTTCTCACTTTGATCTTTCTTAATTTCTAATATAATTGTGTTTTTTCTTTTCTAAAATCCTATCTTTTCATTCCTAAACATCACTTTCTTGTCTTTCAAAATGAAAGAAGGGGAAAAGAAATGAAAATGCTCATTTTCTCCCTTACATCTCCTAGTTGTAAGAGGATAGTATCCAAAAGAGCCTAATCATGTTAAGAAATAATTTGATTGGTTTATTAAATTGGTCTACTCATTTTTCAAAACAATAATACAATTTTCTACTATAGAAAAATAGACAATCATGATCATAAATAGCTAGACGAACTCCTTTTCTTTTTATTCATTAATTTTATTTCATTTAATTATAACATAATCTATGTTATATTAATTTTTTTAAATTTATCCTGAGGTTCACATCATATGTTATTTTTAATCCTTATTGTTTTTAATCTATCTTCTTGGCCCTTTCATTAAAGTTTTATTAGCTCATAATTTCATCATTCAATCAAATTTTATGTTATTTATTTTTCCAATCTTACCCCTTTTCTTTTCTTTGATTTTTTTTATAAAAACTACTTTACAATTTAATTTAACCCTCTAATTGACAATTTTTGTTTGCCCTTTAATTAATGTTTTTTCAATCAATCAATAATATGAAATAATATATGCTTGGAGATTCATCTCGCTTATAATTTGAATAATAAAATATATATGACTAACTATTTTACTTTATAAAAACGTTAGTAAATTAATATATTTTTTATCTATATATTTTTTTTTAATTTAAAACATGAAATTATATTTTTTTTTCATTTATAAATAGATGTATGGTGTTATGTTTTGATCCAAGCAAGAGGAGAGATGATGATTATTTTCATGACACTCTCTCCAATTTCATGTAACATAGTATAAGTTGTCCTTATATATAATTTTATTGGAACTTTGTATCAATGTTACTACTATCCTAACCTTATAGCCAACTAATATGTATTCCATTTTAATTGGTTTAGGTGGCATTTCTGTCGATTCATTTTTATTACTATTTATCTTTGTATTAAATGCAGATTGCGTTAAAAAAACATAGTAAGTTTTGCTTTGGTGACGTGAAATGAAAGTGAAACTCTAATTTATGCACGTTATTAGTGATTTGTATCCTTGTATTTTTTTCATTGTTTTGTCTACGTATAACTTGATATATTTTCAGTTTAAAGTGATATTTTTTAAAAAATAAACTATTTATTTTTTAATATCTATTCTTGATATTATTACATTAAAAGTATTTCATAACACTAAAATTAAATTAATTTAAGATTAAAAAAATCGTAGTTTATTTTTTATATATTTTAATGCAATAATATTAAACAAATATCAAAATATATTATTAGTGTAACATATTTTTAAGAAAAAATACTTTAAAAATAATCTTTATCATTATTTTCAACATTTTATTCATAATAAAATTAATATATAAAAAAACTAAATAATCTATAGTTTTTTAGACAAACAGGAAAGAAAATAACATATTAACTTAGATTGTGTTTAATAGTTTGATAATATCTTATAATAATAATAATACTAATTTTGTTTTAAAAAGAATACTTAAAAATAACCATTATCATTATTTTCAACACCTTATCCATAATAAAATTAATATATAAAAAACTAAATAATTGAAAGTTCTTAGACAATCAAGAAATAAAATAACACATTAACCTAGATTATGTTCGACAATCTGATAATGTCTTATAATTATAATAATACTAATTTTGTTTTGTTCTTTAATTTTTCTTCAAATATTTCTATTTGTTCTTTATATCATTTTTTTTCAATGCTACTGATATTGTTATCAAAATAATAACAATAAAAATAAAAAAATTGAGTAATTTATCATTCAGTGTTGTATTATTAAGAATTAGTTCTGCAACTTCTCTATATATAATGTTTTAAATCTATTATCACGGATTAATGATTTGAAAACTTTTATGGCTTGGTATTGTTTTTAATTTTTTTTTTCTTATTTCTTCAAAATTGTATGACTTAACATTAGCATTAAAAAAAAATATTAAACAATTTTTTTTTATTATAATCCAAGCAATTATAATAATTATATTCATAATGGTAATAGTACAAATTTTGTTTCTATGCTTTATTTTTTTCCTTTTAACTTTTTTTATTTGTTCTTTAAATCAAACAATATTTTTGTTATTCTGATAATATTTTTTTTTTGCATTTCTCATTCGATGTTGTATTTTTAAATTGTTGTAACACAGTGTTGTCTTTAATTTTTACTTTTTTAAAAAAATATATTATATTATTCAACAATAGTACTAAACACAAAAAATTATCTTATGATTAGTTTTTTTTACTTTACCTAATAACAATTGTATCTTGATTGATCATTTCACTCCAATATATAGCATCATAAAAAAAAATTAGCACCATTAATATTTTTTTACATGTTAAAAAATCTAGCACCATTTTGCCTAGGTTTACCTTCATCTTTAATATTTTATTAATATCTTTTAAATTATAATTAGTATTAGTATTATTATCATTATTATAATTTGTTTTTGTCATTATTGATATTCTTCATATTATTTTATGAGTTATTGTTATTATTATCATCAAAACTATAATTATTAACACCATAAGTACTACAACCATTATAATAAATTACAATTTCTATTATCATTATGATTAGTAATGTCACTACCACTACCATAATTATAACACCTAAAATTATTATTATTATGATTAATGTTAAAACAATAAAAATTATTAAATTACCCTAAAACAAAATAAAAACTCAAAAACTTTAACAAAAGATCAAGCAGGAAAAAAATCAAAATTATTATTATTATTATTATTATTATTATTATTATTATTTCATAAATAATGGAAATAACAAAATTGCCCTAAGGAATAAAAAAACTAAAAACTTTAATAAAAGAGCAAATAAAAAATAAAATGAATGACAAAAAAATAAATACTATTAGCTTAAAAATCATTTGACTTGAAGAATAAATAAAAATAAAAAACAAAAAAAAGGGGAAAAAGAAGAAATATCAATTTTCATATAATCACCAACACAAATTAAAATTTAAGGACTAAATTGAATAATAACATAACCTCAAGAAAAGAGAAAATAATAAAAATTAAAAACCAAAACTAAGAGTATATACATATAAACATGGACAAAATACAGACACTATTTCAGAAGGATCAACAAAATTTAAGGAATTAAAATCAAATAAAAAAATAACGACAGAAATGAAAAAAAAACAATATATGATCAATTTCAATTGAAGGGCAAAATTGAAAAAAAAAATCAAAATTCTTTATCGAAAAAGTTAAAGGATTTAAATCCAAACCCAAATTAAAAGAATAAAGATCGGAATGAAAGCCAAATGTACGCTTAATTTCAATTGAATGACATAATTAAAACAAATCAAAACTTCCTTAACAAAAATCAGGACCAAACAAAACCATCAAAAGAGGAGGGACTGAGCTGAAAACACCATAAACTAAGAGGACTCCCATGTAATATAGGTTATAGTAGAGAGAAAAGGGAAAAAAGAACAATCAACTACCATTACTTTTTTTGGCCCACCGTGAGACGACACATGCGCTATCATGTGGAAGAGGACATGGTGGCGCATTCGGTGAGATGCTGAATGAACATTTTTCACTTTCACATGACTCTACAGTGCTGTCTAAAAGGAGCGTAAGGAAGAAAGTTGCATGCGTGTTCGGTCGACGCGCCAATAATATGCTGCAGAATAATAATAATAAAATATAAAATTATCTAAACTCCTCTGTAACCAACTCTTGGATTTTGTTTTTTCTGAGAGCATATCCATAATTATACTGTTTAGAAACATTTAAAAAACTAGAAAACAGCCCACCAATAATTCTTGATTTTTGCATTATTTGAGGATAATATAGTTATTTTACTATTCACTATAGTTATTTTGCTATTCACAATAGTATAAAAATAAAAAATACTCTCGGGTAATCAACTGTTTGTTATCTACTCACACGAGTAAAAACATAGTTTCATTGTATAAAAACCTGAAAAAGATTCAAATAATCTTAAACAATCAGAGAATACAACCGATCCTAAGAAAAAGTCAAAAAGACCTCCGAGACCAAAACTTAAAATTTAACGTACTGAAAAACAAAACGATAATTACACTATTTCTAGAGTTACATGTATATACTGCTGCAGTGAAAAATCCATAAGGTATAACTGTTTGTTGAATATATATATATTTATTTTTTGATAGAAAGTTAAAAAAAACAAAACTCATGTGACTACAATTTTGGGATCTCGCAAGCCATGCCTGCGCTGCGCTGCGCATCGACGTGGGTCGCACATGTGACTCGCCAACCCATTAGACAAAGCTAATTTAGAAATCAAATGTTCTACTTTTCTATTTGAGGTGGCTTCTTTTTGGGGGATCTCGCACACGTGGCTTTTGCTATTTGAGGTGGCTTTTGATTTACCCACAGGATGCTGGACAAAAAACACTCTCGTTAGTTTCTCTTTGACCCGACAGGTCATGCACATCCCAACCCACAGAATGAGAAACTCCTCTCTCCCTTCCGCGCCTGTCTTAGTTTTTTTTTTTTTTTTTTAACATTACAGCTACAGCCTCTATTTTAGGATTCTTTTTTCTAGTCAATCAATCAATCACCCGTGTTATCTCTCTTCTGTATTTATTCTTTTACGTTTTACGTATGATTTCCTCTGATGCGTTTACCATTGAAGAAATCAAGGATAGCCCTTTTCTTTGATTTTATCATCAAAACATGAACTTTGAAACTAATCCCTTCAGTTTCAAAATGATCGAACCCTAAACCTCTGATTCCAAATTTTGAACAAGCCCAGATTCTTGAATTCTGACAAGATCCGAGAATTTGGGTCCAATCCCAGATGCTGAAACCCCTTCAATCGTCTAATCCTGCCCTCCCTTAATAATTTCTTTTCGAGTTTCTTAACTCATGGAAACGAAATTATCAATCACCTCCATCTCTCTTGTTTTAGGGCTTATATTCACCTTCTGTGCGCTTCTTGTTGAATCACAGCCACAGAAGGGTCCTTCTCCTCCTCCTCCGCCACCTTCTCCTCCTCCGCCACCTCCTCCACCTCCGCCATCACCGCCTCCTCCGCCATCACCGCCACCTCCGCCACCTCCTCCATCACCACCTCCATCGCCACCTCCACCTCCATCTCCATCATCGCCACCTCCGCCGAGAAAGAAACTGCAGCCGCAACACCCGCCACCAAGGCATAGGTCTACTGGAAACGAGATGCGAAGGAGAAATCATCCAGCACCACCACCACCATTGAAGAATCACCAGATGAATAGTGGGAAAAAGATTGGGCTACTGTTTGTGGGCATTGCCGCCATCTTGCAGATTGGTGTTGTTGGGTTCTTGGCTTACAAAAGAAGGCAGCTTTTGAAGATTAATGATAGATATGAAACTTGCTCTTCTTAATTTCTTTCTAACAGTTTCAAGTTCACGCAATGGATTCTTTGAAAGGGGATTATTGGATTGATTCTTTGGTGTATGCAAAAGATTGGTTGGTGGATAACAGCATTCAAGGTTGATTAGAGGAATGATTTTTCAATTTGGGTCGAGTCCTAGAGGTTTCTCTGTAAATGGGTAAATTCTTGATTTGGAATTTTCTTCACTCTCTTTTTTCCTCATGTGGTAACTTTATCTACACGGTTTTTAATTCAAATTAGAGTGAATCCTTTCGCCACGGGTTTTCAGCTAACATGCATGACTGTAAACAATGCTAGGAAGTACAGGAACCGGGAGGACTGCGGTGACAATATCTATCAAGTGCACATTCTTTTATCTGTGAATGATATGTCTAATTTGTTTTTTTGGTTCATGTTATGGTTTGGTTTTAGTTGTTGCATTTACCAATTTTCAGCTCTGTGAAATTATTATCCACTTGTTTCTGTGATTTTTTTCCTGTTCTTTCATCCTTTGTCACTGCAAGGGGTTCTTTGATCATTTGTATTGAGGGTAGATAATAGGTTGAAAGGTACTGTTCAACTAGACCATTTTGATTGTTAAACAGAATCTTCAAGGGGAGAGCAGACGTGTTATTATAACTGGGCCCTTCTGCTTAAAACCTCCTTTTCACCTTTGTCAGTGGAAAATGAGGTGTTTTTGTACCTTTCAATTTTGTTGTTTTGTTGCTCACTTGTTGTTTTATTTCCTTCTTTAACAAGTAATAGGTCACTGGAGTACGAGTTTATCACCATCTTCTTGGTTGCATAAGATCCTTTTAATCATATTTTAGAATGTTTAGAGATTTAAACTAAGTCCTTCAATGTAATGCCCGTTATAATTGTTGTTCATCAACTGCTTAATTGTATTGTTTTTAGCACGAGGTTTTTTTCTACCTTTGTCAGCTCACATATTTGTTCCATAGGTCGACTGTACTCCGATGTTCCCTTGCATTCAATATGGGGCCTTTTTCTTTGGCCACTTTGATCTTTGTACTAGGCTATACTAGGAACTGAAAAAATAAACTCTTGGTATTCCATCTGTTAAGTTTTGACGATTGACCTTTAGTGATCAGAACTTTTGGGTTGTTCCAGCGGGTAAGTTGTATTATTGTTGTAACCATTTTAAAGAAGATTAGCTATATAGAGGCAGATATCATCTATGTGAATTGATAATGTTGGATTATATGTTTGCTACTCCCCACTTCTTTTGCTCGAATTTTATGTCTATGATCCTCATTTATTAATGGATTAATGTGGCTTACAAAAATTCAAGTTCTCTGCAATGGTGTTGAAGCAATTGACCGCAATCTCCTTCAATTATTTTAGTAGTTATTGGGTTTTATATGGTGATAACCATTGATCGTTAACTTGTAGGGGAGACAGTGGACCGGAATCAATGATCTGTTTTCTTTTCTATTATGTTTGTTAGAAATGTGGTCTGTTTTGTGCTTAACCGTGAATGTTCAAGGCACTTGGCTGTAAGTGGAAGGCAATGAGGGAAATTTTGATGATTGATTGATTGGTAAGGAAATGCTAATATCGTGCGAACACTTGCTCTAGTTTTTAAGGTGATTTATGGATTTTGTTCTCCTAAATTTAGAATGAAGCTAAATTAGTGAAGGCTGGTGCAAGTTTAGAATGAAACCTAGAATGAGTGTTTCAAATCCTATTTATGTCACAACGATCAGGATAAAATAAGCATATCGCTAGTCTTGAAAATTGATCTTTCTATTATAGTCCGAAAACTGAAGTAGCAGCATGATAGAGGAAAAAGGTAAATCATTCAAGGATAGTGCATTCGGATCAATCGTGTATATATATGCATTTTAATGATAGAGCTAGTTTATTCGTAAAAAAATAGGTTAAACTGGGTTTGGAAGTCAAGTCAGACAATTGCATCTCTTTTTTTTTCTTAAAAAAGAAAGAAAGATAGAACAAGACTAGCACAGGACAACAGCAAAGACAAAACACAAGAATACCAAACATTTTCTTGAGCTGGTTGGCTTGGAGGAAGAAAACAGCAGTGTAAACTCGCTCGGCAGTTTGTTTCTTGCTGCTATCAAAATGCTATTTGTCAAATTTGGTTGAACCTCGGTATGAAAACGATAGCAAAACTTTGTTTAGCGGGTACTGCTCCTGGGAAAACAGGATGCAAAAACCTGGGAGCTAACCAGAGATGAAATGTAACACAAAACTAACACCAGCATTTGGTTTTCGCTGTATCTGAGATCACTCAGAGCGTTCACTTCGTGTTTGTCTACCCTGAAATAGCTCCGGAAAGGTCTGCTGCAACACTATTCTAGCACAGCAGAAACCCATGAGGATGCTCTGTGTTTCACTTTCATCAGTTATTAAGAGCCCGTTTGGGACGGCGTTTCAAACGCCGTTTTCAAAAAAATCATTTTTTATTTTTTTTAAATGAATATGTTTTATTGTTTTAGATCATTTTGATGTATTGATATTAAAAATGATTTTTAAAAAATAAAAAATATCATTTTAATATATTTTAATATAAAAAACATTTTAAAAAGCTCCAAATAGGCCTAAAGGTCTGCCGACTGGAAGAGCTATGATCCCCCCGTTCAGGGAACTGTCACTGACTGGACCGTTACTGGTCCTTGGGTGGAATGAGGTGGACCCTGTCATTCTCTTTTCTGGCACCTTTTTTTAAACCTAATTACTTTTATGAAAAGACTATTAGTTTCTCTAATGTTATACTATACATATGTACATGTAATGAAAAATATTAAAATAACATGTTTTAGAGTTTTAAGCATTTTTTTGAAAACAAATCTGGACTTATTTAGAATCTTGATAGGTATATTTAAAGTTATTGAGGAATTTATTGCATGAAGATCTAATTTACTATGACTTTAAATATTTATTTAAAAATTGAATTGTCGCAAATCACAAAGAATTCAATGATCTGACATCAACATAAATTACCAATAAAAAATCTCCCAAATCACTATTTAGATGAGAGAGATTATTGTGAGTAGAGTATTGGTTCTTTATCGTGTGATTTACAAAATGTTTTTATTTTTATTTTTTTGCCAATAGACAACCACAAAAAAATAAAAAACATAATTTATTTTTAATAGAAAAATATAAATAACCCTATAAATTCACAAAATTTCAATTTACCTCTAGAATAGTATCCAAATATTTATTTAGGATAATTGTAGGGATTAATTCAATCAAGTTCTTGATTTTTTCAGGTCTAGAAATATAATCTATGTATTAATTTATAGAAAATTTTTTTAATTTTAGTTAAATAGAATTATATAAATTAAACAATTTAATTTATCACCAATCAAAAAATTAATTAGTTTATATTTAAAGATCAGATGCATCGTTTAATAACGTGTTATGATCTCTTAAATATTAAAAAAAATCATTAATAATTTAACTTCATCTTTCAATAATTGATTTCTTAGTATAATTAATATTTTTTTTTATCAATAATGTGTTGACTTAACATCAAAACATAAAATATATATATGTCATGTTAAATTATTTTTATTCTCTACATAATAATCATCGATTATTCCGCATTAGTTAAGAATCTCACAGTCAATAAACCTTATTTCTAAAGATATAGATTTGTATTGTTTTAGAGAAAACGAATTGATAATTCATAGATTTTCCCTTCCCACCAGTTACCTGGCCCTACTGTCTCCGGTCACATTTTCCAACTCTTTTGATTTGATGCTCGCTGGAATTTGGAGCTACCTCAGGTTCCCTGCCTTCTACTCAGGTTTTTCCCTTTCCCTGCCTTGGATAGGAAGATGATCCTACTCCGGCTAGAAATATCCTGACTTGGACTTGGTTTCTATTAGTCTAGCATATCGTTATATCCTAGACTTTTCTTTTGGGATGAGATGAAATCTTATTGCTATAATGTATACTTTGTGGGCTCTATGTAAACAAGTAAAATCCTAATTATTTCAGATTTTTATAAAAATATATGTCTTAACTCAAACTTAAAATCTGTTATATAAATCATAAATTTTATGCTATTACGCTAGTTTCTTTGAAAACTTTATATCTTAGACTTAGTTTGTAATTATATCTATATATGTTTATAGTTCATAATTTATCCACAAATTGTAATCATTTTTCAACAATCATTCTATTCTAAAAGGGATCAGTCTTCGAAGGTAGAATGTGAGGTGAATTTGTTTATTATAATTATTATTTTGCACAAATGTTTTGCCTTGCTAGTGGGTAGAATGATATTTTTTTCATAAGCAAAGGTTATTTGCAAATTAATTAGGGATAATTTAGTAGTTTATGTTTTTTCTATATTTGAATTACATAGATACCCTTAGAAGACAAAATAAATGAATGAATGAAAGGTTAAGACTTAAAGAGTGCATTTGTGTAATTGTGTTTTATAAAGATAATACAACCACTTCATTATCCTTGAAGTAAAAAAAGTTTAAGGATGAGTCCAAGGGTATATTTGTATTTTTCTCATGTTCTTGTTATATTGTATTTGGATTATAGACAAATTAGTGGTTTCATAAAAAAAAAGGTTATTGTCGTGCATTGTACGCACCAGCGAGTGGACATCACCCATGCCTTCTGGGTTGCGTTTGTGGCGTTGTTCATCGACCAAGATTTTCCAACTGTCGAGTTGTCCAAAGCATCCGGTGGAGGCGAAGCTATTGCGGCAGCACGTGCTGCTCAAATTACGGCCGTTCATCAACATTTGAGTTGTTCTATTCTATCCTCCTACATTGTCTCTCCAGAAATAAGGGTTGTCCTCCTATTTATTTTGTCTTTAAATAATGCTCCTTTTTTATTGGTCTTTATTTGTGCTTGATTTTTTTTTTAATTTCATCCCCTTTTATTTTTTTATGTTTAGTTTTTATATCAAATATGATACACATTTTTATTATTATTGTTTTTATATTCTTTTATTGATTTTTTTTTTCATTCAACATTTTATTTATTTATTTATTTATTTCTAGATTAGTTTTTATAAAAAAGAATTTTGTTCAAGATTTTTATTCTTTTGCAGTGTTATCTCGGTCTAGTAATAAAGATTTTTGGTTTTGAAAATTAGATTGATTTAACTTCGATCTTTTTTATATTTAATTTTATCTTTTGATTGAGATTTCTTATTTTTTATGTTTTTCCTTTTTTATAGGGTTATCCCAAATGGGGTGTGAGGTGTGTTAGGTTAATCTAAGGGTAACTTAAGTTTTTTTCTCTAAGTATTTATTTATTTATTTAACTTTGATATATTTTTCTAGATATTTTTTAAAATAATTTTTCTTATTCTAATCTTATATCGTGGATAGTTGATTAGTAGAGTTAATCTAGAATGACTCTGATTTTTTTTTAATTTTATCATTTGAAATTAGCTATGTCGGGTCTTGAGCTTTTTTATTATTGTTTTTCGTTTCTTTTCTTTGGAGTTTTCTAGAATGGGAACAATCAAATTAACTGGAATTCACTCAAATTATTCGTGTTTGGATAATTTTTTTTTAATATCAGGAAAAAAATATAGTCAGTATCAAGTATTTGTTATTGAAAACCATCAACTTATCCCAGGCGTATCGTGTTAAATTTCTTGATATTGCGCTAGCCCTTTGCTATTCCTTAAAGCATCCAAATTGCAATAAAAAAAAACAAAACAAATAATTGCATCGATCCTTCATGGAAAAAAGAAAAGAAAAGAAAAGAAAAGAATAATCTTCAGCAGGTGGAGCTAAAAAGCATAGGAAGTGAAAGCTGTCTTACTGGAGGAATGGCTTTCAATCTTAGTTGGTAGAAAGCTTGGTTCCCCTGTTTAATTCAGAAAATAAAAGAGACAGTAATTATCCCGCGGGTGATGGTTGATGCATATATTTACAAATATTATTTGAAGGATTTTCTTTATATTATGGATCCAATAATTAATCAAGCTCAAATCTTTCATCCTCTTTGATGATCACAGATAAATAGGTTTTTCTTCTTCTTCATAGATTCCAGCTTAAACAGGGCAGTACTGTTGGTGTAGTAGGTATTTTCTTTCTTGAACATATATATATTGGTTGATATATCTATATCTATATATCTATATCTATCTATATCTATATATATATATGGAGTAGGCCAGTATGAGAATTCAAATGCCGAAAGAGAGAAAAGTTGTACGTTGCTAGTTTGTAATTCTACAGCCGTGGAGCCTACAGCACACAATTGCTTCCAGTCAAACAAGCAAGTCTACAAACTCTGAACATGTTTCTTTGAAGGGGAAGAGAAAATTAATGATCAAAGAAGCAAAAGACAGGAATCCTGTAGTGGCCCTACATTATTACATCTTCAGTGCCAAAAGAACTCCCCCGGGCCATAATTTTGGCATCGGATTCAAGAAAGTCATTGACCACGAGCAAGTACTGTTTTGGCTAGATTACGAAGATCCATTATTGAGACTTCAATCATCTGCGAAACATGAGTATCCTGTTACATGAAGCAAGGATAGCAGATATTTGCTTACAATATTATTTATTTAGATCATAGTTCTCTGTAATTACCAGCCTCATGAGTTCTTGAGCTGGACGCAAGATCAAGCCAAGAGTCTGCATCCTTGGGTTTCCATTCACCAAAGAAATGATGCAATGGCTTCTGGGTTTCAGGCTCCTTCTCCAGCTTGATTGACCCTGCAGCTGATGACTTGATAATATCAGTGCCCAGAGAAAAACAATGGTGGCCTGGCTGCTGCTGTTCTTGTTTAGAAGTATTAGCAGCGAAGCTTTGAAACTGTGCCTGCGAGTAACCTTTGTAGGAGCTCTGATTGTATGAATCTTGTACGCCTCTTGCACTCCCTAAAGCATCTGAGAAGAAAGCTCTCTCGTCCACATCCTCCCTCATTCCATGAGAATACCTTCATAATTCATGTCACAGAAATTTAAATTTAAACCATGAAACCAAGGGAACCAAAATGTGTTAAGCTAACAGATTTGTTTTCCTAGCTTGCACACACCTGTACTCTTTATCTACACGAGGAGAGGATCCACAGTCCAGAAACAGGTTATGAGTGGTGCTGTTCTGAGGTGAAAAACCAGAACCAGCGTGAGGACCGGAAGATGAAGAGTGAGGGTAAAGGAAGGTGCTGCGGGTAGAATTTTGATGGGCGTACATTTCAGATTCCAGAGATGAAGAAAGGTGAGAGAAAGAGGAACTGGAGGGTGAAACGGTGCTGTTATAGAGGTTTCTGTTCATTGATGCTAAGGGAATTGCTGGTGCCGCCGCCGCTGTTGTGGCAGTTGATGCAAGTTCCACAGGCTTTCTTGAACGATTCCTTCCCCTGTGCATGTGCCGCTCACAGTACTTGGAATCTGGGTATGCTTCTTTTGAGCACCTCCATTTCTTCCCGTCCGTTCTTCTGCACCTCCCTGGCTCCGGGTCTGCTTTTCTGCCGAAACAGCCCCACCCAGCTGCAAAAAAACACATTCCCAGCTTTCTTCTGAACATTTTTTTCTTACTAAAAAGAGAACAGCATTCAAAGAAATAAGCACAGATCAGCTTACTAGGTTGATGAGGAAAGAGTCGCGAAGCCAACGAAGATTCCAAGCTTCTCTTGACGGAATAGAGGAGTTCCGGAGGGACAGGGACTCCGGAGACCATGTATTTGTAAATGAGAGCTTGGTGTTCAAGCTCATGCCATTGAGTTGCAGTAAAAGGAAAGCCATCTCTGGCACTTGCTGCACTCAACATATTTGAGAAGAAAAAGATGCGAAAACCACCAATTAAAAGGACTAGCAAGTTGTTGATTATAGAGACTTTTTTTTTTTTTGTTTTGGCTGTAGTAGAGTTGTTCTAGTTGGGGCTGGTAGTTTTGAAAGGTATCATCTCAGAGTTCATTGCTGGCAGAATCTTCTTCTGTGCATGAATAAAAACTAATGGCTCTGATATATAATACTTCTGCGACCTCCTCCAGTACTTAATGAGTCTTCTCCTATTATGACTGCACCTCTGCTGCGCTGCTCCTGCTACTTTTAAACTTGTCTCTGACATCATTGCATAAATCCATAAACAAATGTACAAACAAAGTATAAAAATCTGAAAACATTTAAATATTTAACGTTAGGGTTAGCTAGCCTTGTAAGCACCTGTGGTTTTTCTGTCTCCACATCATGGACATGGAAATGAGCGCCATACGTGACTCGCGAATAATATATTTTTCAAGTTTTTGTCTGTAAATTACATGTTTATGCACAAACCATTCATAACTATCCAGCCTCCTCAGAGCACTTTCTCCCAGTAAAAAGCTGATCCAGAGCTCGGTTCACATCATCAACCATGAATCGAGTTGAATTATCCGTGCTGCGAAATGGAAGATGCCATAATAGTGCAACAGAGAAACTACTGGTTAGAGCGAGGTGTAGACTTTTGGGAGCAGGCTGAAGACCTTTGGAAAATGGCAGGAGCAAGTGGCAGGGAAGCGCACCTGACTCTGAGGAAAGGAGAGGTGGGGACAGTGTACACTTGTGAGCAGTACTTTCTCTCTGCCCCAGAACACATGCCTGCCCTCCTTTATTGTGCATCAACTAGCTCAGCTTTTCATTCAATAAACCAAAGTTTCCTGAATTAGATTTTCTTGAACGCGTCTCTTTCCATATTACCTGCCCTCCCGACCTCCACTGCGAGCTGCCAACCACCATCATCGGTGGGGTTGCCGGAAAGTAATTTGCAGTTTTCACATATACAGGTCTGGTGCTCACCTGGGATTGTGTTTTTTGACCTGGACCCGGCCCTTGCTGGGACTCTGTTGCATCCCTGAAAACAACAGCATTGTTTCTTTGAACTCATTCCGCACCTCTATGATTACTGTACTGTCATTTGAAAATTCCCATTTGAAATTTGGCTCCTCTTTGACCAATCTTCTTTTTATGCTGTTTTTTTCTGGGTGCCATTCAGGCAAATTGTTTAGTTTATTGATTCTTTTGTGAGATATTAATAGCATTTTTCTGGGGGGGAAAACAAGGTCTTGTATTAGAGGGTCACCTGGGTTGGCGGTCGACCCAACTTCTTTTTTTAAAAAAAAAATATAAACAAATTATTATTACCCCATTTTTCTTCAGCACCAAGATCATACCAAAATCCCATTCCAATTTAAAACTAAGGACCATATCCACTACACACAAACTTCAAAAGGCACACCCACCAATTTTTATACTACCCTTAAGCCCAGAAGCATTCCATTTCTGATACTTGTACCTTGCATAAAAAAAAACATCTTGCCTCACGTTCCATTTCCAGCAAAAAATGGAACTCATTTGGCCTATGCGAACAGTCCTAATCAATCCTCCCAAAATTTCAAGTACAAGTTAGTGTAAAACTTCAGATCTTTGGAAATTTCTAATAAAATTTCAGTATGATTATACTTGTTAGTGTAAAACTATGTGAAAAAAATCAGTCTAAAATTGACTTTAACTTTACTAAATAAGCATTAAAATCATTGTAATACTTGTTGCCTTTTAGTTTGTAGAGCTAAGAAACTCTAAACAATAAACTGTTGAATATCCTTGTATCATTAAAAAAAAATTCATTTTCAACTAAGAAGTTTACAAGTCAAAAGACAACAAATAAAAAAATTCATGCAACACCTTCTATATAACTTCCTATAAATTCACAAGCAATTTAAACACAAACCAACTACTTTTATGAAAATAGGGATATCTTTTTTTGTATGTAACAATGAACTTATTTATTGA
Source organism: Salix viminalis (assembly GCA_029228465.1). Lineage (NCBI taxonomy): Eukaryota > Viridiplantae > Streptophyta > Magnoliopsida > Malpighiales > Salicaceae > Salix > Salix viminalis. The sequence goes on along the minus strand of CM055428.1, from coordinate 9,979,809 downwards.
ATTGAGTTTACCATTTAACTCAATAAGAATTTCAATAAAGTCTCCTTTATACGTTGCTTTACCAAAAATATAGTCTTGATATTAATTTTGTAAGCAAACTAACAATAAACACTATTTCTCATCACTATGATTCCAATCCATCAAATGTCATTATAACTTTAACTTTAATATAATCTTTGTGAGTAAATATATCAACCATATAATTTTTATATCTTATATAATCTAATATAATAGCAATAACTTGACCTTAGTAAACTTAAGACATACATGATTTAAATTCTAAGTTATTACAACCATGCATCTAAATATATAATTTCAATTCCATTACAACTACACAATAATCAATTTACAATTTCAAAGTGGATAAAATGGAAATAAAGTTTGTTTCATTATTAAAAATAAACAGAGCAATAAAATTATAATACGCCTAAATATAGAAAATAAGTAACTAAACTCTTATTATTGAGATGGTAAGTAAGAAGGACCTAAAACACACACACACACACACACACACACACTATATATATATATATATATATATATATATATATGATGTTGTTATACCTGAAAATGATCTTAATATTTGATCACGGATTTTTAACTGATTTTTTTATTTTAAAATAGAATATAAAATATTCAAGTTTATGATGTGAATAAAGAAAAAAGTCAAACAATGAGAGGATTCTTTAGCAAACACAAAGCATCCTTAATTTTACATAAATATGAATGTATAGTAATAAACATAGATCTAAAGGATCTTACTTAAATTTATATTGAAACCAAACAGGAGATATTAGTTTAAAGGTTTGAATCCAAGAAATATGAATATATTTATAAGATAAAAGATGTTAATATAAAAGGTTACATGGAATTAAAAAAGAAAAGTGTTTGATAACTTTTGTAAAGAAGTTTTTCTATGAAGTTTTGCCCTTAAAGCTTGGAAGAAGGCTATTTATATGGAGTAGATTAAGAATGTCTTTTTTGGAAGTTTTATAAAGCAAATGATTTGATAGTTAAAAATTTAGATAAACCATTTGTCATATTAAAAGTTGTTTGTTGCTCTTGCAAACACAAGATCAACTCTTTGAAAAGTTGAATTGACATCTTATTGTTTTAACCATTTGTGTCGACATGAGTTGGACTTATGGGTTTGAAGGATTTTGAAAATAAGCTAAAATATTTGTAGACCTCTAAAACTATATATTTTTAATTTTTTTTATAGAGGTAATAATTGCCTATGATTATTATATAGGAGGAATGATACCATAAGAATTATCTTCATTTTCATATGTTAGGTTGATTATAAACCTAAGGATAATAAATATGAAGAGGGATTATTGTCCTTGATGTTTTATAAGAATTGCTTTATGATTTTAAAATACTCTTCAGATTGTACTAAGGCAAGAAGACTAGAAACATGAGATCTACAAGTTAGAAATTTTGATTGAGGACTGGGTTTATAATTTGGGCTTTCTGTTATTGCTGAAACTTTTCCATTACATCAAGTTTTGAAATTCTACCCTCTACTGCAAATGAGTCTCGCCATTTTACAATGTATCTTTTGATAAGGTACCCATGATGAGTATTATAGATAAAATATCAGGAACAAACCTAAGGGATAAATAATTTGAAGGAAAAAAAAACAGAATTTGTGGGAATTTTTTCTTAGTTTTGGATTAATACTAGGAGCAACGTGATTAAGATTGTTAGAGCTAAAATAAGTATTCGTATACATAAGCAAAATCATTAGCTTATTAATGTAAATCACATAATTGATTTCATATTTTTTGCATAAAAACTTGGTTGTTTCTTTAGTCTTTCCACACAATTATTATTAAACACATTTACTTTCTTCACTCCTTGTTTGTGTTTGTTAATAAAAGTGGTCGAATAAATTATAGTGAAATTTTAGGGGTGGCCAGATTTGATGGTCATTTATCCTCTTGTTCCTCACTTTTATTTTCTCTATCCCTATATTTATGCTGGTTTTTTAAAATTTAACTAATCATCATACATCTATTTAGGTGTAAGAGGTACAACAATGATAATTCTATCATCTTTTACAATAATATACCTATTTCTAACTCTATCATGTGTTGTCTTCCTATTAAACTGTCATGGTCTCTCCAATAAGATGTGACTTGTTTGTATTAGTACCACTTTACACAAAACTTCATCAACATACTTTCCAATTGAAAATAAAACCACAACCTTCTTAGTTACTCTTACTTCACTATTAGAATTCAACTATTGTAATATATAAGGTCTAACATGCTTAACATTATGTAAGTTTAATTTATTAACAGGGGTAATACTATATATATTAACACAACTTCCACTATCTATAATTAAACTACATGTTTTATTCTGTGTATGGAAACACATATGGAAAATGTTCTTCATTTGTTGATCATTGTCTTTTTCCTTGACCTAAACCTGAAATGCACACCTTATAACCAAACATTTCTCATTAAATAATGTTAATTCATCCTCAATACAATCATTTAATGTTGGTATATTTTTATAATATATTTTTTCATTGTTAAATGTTTTTTCATTATTGTGTCTCATTACCAATATCTTTTTGTTTGGATGCTCTAAAGCATAATATTTAAACCCTGAGTACCTGGAATATCTAACACCATGAGTGTCATATTTACCTTTAAAACTTGAAGAGGCTTTAACTTTTGTTTTATATGGTTCAACTTTAGTAGGGACAAAAGGTTTTGGGATGGACAACCCTCTCTCTCCTCAAATTAAACTTTCATGATGATGAAGAACTTAAATTTAATGTTGACTGAACATATCCTTTCCTTTTGAGTTGTCTTCACTTTTTATCCATATGAATTATATCATCTAACTTCAAATAGTGTTGTAACTCAATAATATTAGCAATGTTTCTATTCAACCCATTAAAAAACATAGCCATGATAACTTTTTTATCTTCAACGATATTCACATTAATCAATATAATCTTTATCTCTTTATGGTAATCTTCCATATTTTTTAAACAATGATATAAACTTTATGATCTCTATACGAGTTATATATAATTAAATTTAGGAAAAAAATGTTTCCTTGTTATAGTTTCATATCTTTCCATGACTCAATAAGCCTTTTGCCATGTATTTTCTTATTTATAACATGTTGATCCCACTATGTTAATGCATAATTTGTAACTTCAATAACAATAAATTTTACCTTTTTATATTCTATGTATTGATAATGATTAAAGATCTAATCAACCTTCTTTTCCTATTTTAAATATGCCTTTAGATTATTCTTTTTCCTGGAAAACATGTATTTTTTAACTTAATGATGCTCGACTTTCAACTGGAATCATTATGATGCATAAAATCTCTAGACCTTTCTATGATTGAAAACTCCACCATGGCCAAAATTTGTATTCCTTCCTCCATTTGACCTAAATTTGTTTCCTTGACCTCCATATACAAATTCAAATTCATCATCTCCCATATCCATATAATCATCAATAAACTCTTTAATGTTAGTGTTAACATTTTGTACAACCTTTTAGATAGTATTTCATCAGTGATTAGCCCTAGTAATATGTTGCTTTATTGAATCCATATCATCTCTTAGCTTGTTAGTTAACCTAAATAAATGTTATCAGTTTTTGGTGTCACAAACTTATTATTTTCAGACATATTTGAATATGTAAATATTGATTAGTTGCACAAAATATATCCTTACAACCTTCTTGTTTCATACAAATGAAGGCTTTTCATTTTAATATGCTCACCACACTTTTTACCTCTCAATTTGCTTCTTTTTTTCTGGTTCTTTTGGAACTAAAGATCAACAAATCAAAGTTAGTGGATTTAAAATACAATCCAATTATAAAATTTAAACTCAAGAATCAATAAACATACTGAAAACAAGTAAAACAAAACTACAATTATAATTTCATGAGTAATATTGCAAATTTATATGAATTGTGGATGAATAAAAGACTCAAAATAAAACAAAAAAACAATTAATGAAAGTACTTACTTGACTCCTAATTAACAAAAATATAACAAAAACTAACTAATTTGGTCAAAATAAACAATAAAAAATATGTTTTGGAACTTGACACAAATCTAACGTATATGTGATTTTAAACAGCAAAATTGAAATTCATACCTATCGATATCATAATGACCTAAAATTTAATATCCAAAACCTTTTATACAAAAAAATAACAAATCTCAATTTATAGATCATTCTCTTATGTCGACGTATCAAAAACCATGTATGATCAATTTACAACAAGATTGAACACTAAATTCAAACCTCAAACAAACTCAAAATAAGTCTAAATTTGTTGTTGTGTAATTTTATTGCCAATAAACTATAGGTAAAATTATAATTGTTTTTGGGGTAGTTTTCTTAGGGTTCTCTATGATTTGTGTTTTGTGGCAAATTTGAAATAGACTTTAAATAACATCTAATTCGTTTTATTTTTTCTATTTTTTATGCTTTAGATATTTTAGAGACAGTAAAAAACAACATAACACTTTTATTTTCTCTCTCTTTATTTTTACTAAGCTATTAAAAACACAATGAGAAGAAGATAATTGATGATACACATTTAAACTTCAAGAACTCCAAGAAAATGAAAATTTTAGAAGAATATAACCTGATTTTTGATCTTAGATCTAATACCAATTAATTAAAACCTCGTGATCACACAACTCACAATTAAGATTCAAATTGATCCCTAAAAAAAAATGTGACACAATATAAACTTATTTCAAAGCACCATCACTATTTAAATTAAATCGAATGATGTCACAATACCAATTAATCTTTGATAAGCTAGTTTAGTTCTTTCAAGAATAAAAAAAATGCAGAGATCAGTATCACACACAAGTTGAAAATTCAAATTGATATTATTCAGTGATCGTCAATTTTAGGCATACAAAAAATTTAAATACTCTTAGAAAATAACCCTAATGGATCTATCCCTATAGACTAAATCAATTTATATATAAAATTGAATCAAAACCTATTTTGACATTCCCAAACACAAATCCAATCAAGTCTTGCATCTTAACTAAAATAAAATAAAATAAACTCTTAAGTTAATTTTCTATAATGTCGTAATAAGAGAATAAGAAAAGTAAACAATACATGTTTGATATAAGGCTAGAATTAGTTTGAAAATAAAATATTCTTCATATATATATTTATAAAACACAAATATTCATATTCTATTTAATATCTCAAAATCAAAATCACTATCCATAAAAATCCAATAGAATTAGTTTGAAATTAAATTGGTATCATACACATAAATATCAATATTCGAAGTAAATGCTATGAAAGACCTGGAATTTCATACCTAGCAAGCTACCAATCCATAAACACTTAACATGTCAAATTCCTTGTTAGCAGGTCCCTTTCCAGTGCTGCCCACAATGATTTCTTATAAAAGAAAAGAAAATGTTATCATGTAAAATAAAATGCACCCTCTACCCCATACTGAAACTGAAGTGACACGTGGTTAGCCCGGGCCTCCAAGACTGATTGAGCCTGTCTCTGAGTTGGTGTGCTCTCTGGGCTAGGTATTGCAGTATGTATGTATTCTTTGTATTGGACTTGTACAGCCCCAATTCAACATCTGTGCTTGCAATTCTGGGATTGACTGATGGAACCACTTTTACTTTGATGAAACTTCTCTCTAGAAAACGTATTTTGTTAGTCCAAGTAAGTTAGTAAAACTTGGGTTGTTCCGGATTTTTGTACAAAGAGTGCATGTCTTTAATTGAAATCGAGATCTGGTGTGTAGATTGCAAGCTCTCTATAATCATGCGCGCCATTTTGGGACAGCATTGTTATGTTGATATACAGCGGAAATTGTTACGATCAATCAATTATTTGCAAATAGGACGTATGTAGCCGCTATGTGTCGTTGACAAAAAGAATTCTAAATATGTTCATCGCCTACTTCGTCCTCATTCTTGCACCCTTCCTAAATGAGGAGTTCAGGCTGTGCAGACTTGCAACGCTGCTGCTGGCTGATGTTGGAAACTCCTACCATAAACACCCTTTTGATCATCTGTGAATAAAGCAAGCAGTTTCCCTGTCGAATGACCAACCAATTACCCCTACAGACAACAATTCTTAAAATTAATAATAACTCTCTCTCTATATCATTAATAATAACTGCCAATGTCAATTCACCATAACTATACTGAGCACTGTCTTCCACTTATCTAGCTAGGTGGATAGAAGACTTAGCCGGAGGGAGTTTCTTCTAGCCACCCAATATTTCCTTGGCTGCCATTTAAGACAGCTAGACTTCAATTGATACCATACGGGATTATAGCTGTCATATTGTCTTGTTAGAATCCTCGCTTTCCATTCCCATGTGATGCTATTGGACCACAAGATTGGATGATTTCCTAATCATATCTTCCTTTTTACCATTGTACTTCAGTCAGAAGCTGGATTTTATTTTTTTCAAATCATCAAGGAAGATTCTCAACTCCTATCACAATACTTTGCAATACTCTCACCCAAGGAATGGCCGTCTCACATATATAATTGGAGTGTAATAATGGCTATCATAGTATAAATTTAGATTTTAGCTTGACAAATGGTATTAAGTTTTAGCAATTCATGTAATGCACTTCATTGTTTGATTACTAATTGAATAGCCAATTGAAAACAAAAGGATGGCACCTTTTATATTTATTAGAATACTGTTATTAACAAAAGAGGCTCCTTGTTGTTTTGCGTAATCACGAGTAGGGAGACTCGTGGGGCAAGAGTTGCCCTATCTACCACGTCGAATTTCCAACCATACCCCAGTTGCAACTTGTGCTCAAGTTCTATATAAACCAGACAAGACTTATCAAGAAAACACGCTCAAAATATCCAGGAACCAATAGCTTCCCGATGAAAATGCTTCACTTTGCCGTTCTCTTCGCCATCCTATTCTCTTCCTCCTCTCATGCAGCTGATTTCTGTGTTGCAAAACTAAAGGGTGCAGGAAGCCCTGCAGGGTATGCCTGCAGAATGCCGTCAAAAGTCACAGTCGATGATTTCGTGTTTGCAGGCCTTGGCGTTGCTGGCAACACTACCAATATCATCAGTGCTGCTGTCACCCCAGCTTTTGTACAGCAATTTCCTGGTGTGAATGGGCTTGGTCTATCCATGGCTCGACTGGACCTAGCACCAGCTGGTGTTATCCCGATGCACACTCACCCGGGCGCATCCGAAATCTTATTCGTGGTGCAGGGAAAGATCACTGCTGGATTCATTTCCAGCTCGGCCAACACTGTTTACGTGAAGACGCTTAAGAAGGGTGATGTTATGGTGTTTCCACGAGGGTTGCTTCACTTCCAAATCAATGCTGCTGGGATTAATGCAGTTGCTGTTGTTAGCTTCAGTGACCCTGATCCTGGCCTCCAAATCACTGATTTTGCCTTCTTTGCCAACGACCTGTCATCAGAATTGTTGGAGAAATCCACTTTTCTTGACGACGCTCAAGTTAAAAAGCTCAAGAAAGTTCTTGGTGGAACTGGCTAGGATTGCTAAAAATGTTTCTTTTCTAAGAATCCTTTTCTTCATGTGTTTTGATCATTAGACTTACGGGGTTGGCTTCTCATCAATTGTTTTCTCATTAGTTTTATGGAATCTTGTTATGATCTCGAGTGTAAAAGCTCCAATGTATTGTTTCAGGTCGCCAAATTTACACCAGAATCTAGTTTCAATTTCAAATAAATAGTATGATGATGTTCCAAAAATCTTAGTACCTTGCTAACAACTCTCTCAAGGTGTTCTCAAGGGGTGTGGCGTGGTGATAAAAAACTTGAGATTTGCACAGGAGATCTTGAGTTCGAGTGAGGACGTACATTTCTTATAAGATCTTAGGACAATTAAGGTTTTACTCACTCACCTGGACCCACAAAATACACTTTTCAAGAGATAGGGTTTCCTCAAATCCAAAAAGAAAAAACTCTCTCAAGGTAGATGATAATTTATATTTGGTGCATGACTTTTCACTAGTACTTCCAAAGATTTTTTTAATGAAGGTGACGATTATCTCATGTTTAAATAAGATTTTTTTTTAGATAGAAAAAATATAATAATATTATAGAACTCAATGCTCTAAAATATATATTTTGAATAGTATTTTTTAAATAAATAATGATTTTATCGTCGTTATTATTGTGTGAGTAGCCTCCAAATTTTTAAACTAAATTTCATTTTCATTGAAATTTATTATTGAAAAGTAATTCATTGTTGTTTATTTTTTTATCATGTAGGAAATGAAAATAAACATACATGTTGTGGTCGGGCTTCACTGTACAATATACTTATTAGTGTATACATCCTGCTAAGAAAGGACACCTATTTTACAAGTTAACCTGTACTATTTAGTGGCAAAGTTTTATATTTTTTCCAATTTTTTGGAACTTTTCAAGGGACTTAGTTCATTGATAATTTCATATATAATTTTCCTTGAAAAGTCTCATAATTTGTTTGTTACTCTCTGTAAATCTTTGAGGGACTTAGTCAATCAATAATTATGTCTATAATTATCAGCGATAAAATCCTGAGATTTTTTTTCAACTCTCTATAACTTTTTGATGACTTATTTGTTGATAATTCCACTAGTAGTTATTAGTGTAAAAGTCTTGTAATATTTTTTTCAACTCATAAAACCTCTTTGAGGGACTTTGTCCAATGGTAATTCTATCAATATAAAACAGTAACTTTTTTCCAAGTTTTTTATACTTTATATCTATACAACCTATGAATACAGTAAGATTACAGCATAGCAACATGATTTCTATTCAATAACATGATAATAAAATAACAACAATTAACATTTTAATTGTGCTAACAATAGTTCATTGTAAATGTAATAACAAAAAATATTATATTAAAGTCAATTTTATTACACATTAATTTTTTACATTTAAAATTAACTTGAAATATTTTTAATTAGAATTGTCTTTTTTTCCTATGTTTTTTTCTTTTTCAATTTCATTGTCATCATATCTATCATAATCTTCTTTCTTAAATTAAAGCTTGTCTATCTCATCATCTTCATCAACTTTTATATGTTTATTGGTTCTTAACATGTCATTTAATTCTTTAATATCTGCATTAATAGAAAGTATTCTCAATTATATCAAAACTTAAATTTTCTACTAAGTTAGTAGACATAACAACTTATTATGCATCAACTAACTCATCAATTGAAAAGACATGGTCTCTCATAGTTACTTCATGTTTACCATCCTAAATAACTTGCACACAATCCCTAAGTTTAGTTTTTACTATGGATAAACAGTGAACCCTAAGACAATTCTTTGTAATGAAAAAAATGTATGTGAAAAAAAAAACTAGTACATGATTACAAAATTAATATTTAAAGATAAATATGTGATGAAATTAAATATTATTAGAGTTAATAATTATTAAGTTTTGTTTGCACGTGTTCTAAACTTTATATGGCAAATTATTCATCTTGTAATTGGGAAATTTAAGATTCATTCATATATAGATTTTAAGATAGTAAAAAGTGATGATGATGTTGTCTATGATAAATATTCAATATAATAGCTTATGTTGATATTGTACTTGATGAATAGAAAATCTTAACTCATTACAATTAAATAACATATAATTATGTGCATGTTTGAATTCAATTTATATTTAGTATCTTCATTTCATTGTATTTTTTGATAAAGATGATCTAAAATGGGAAAATATTAATAAACTCTCACTCAAAAGCCCATCGTTATCATGTTTTGAAACATGATTAATTCTTGTTCTCAAATGAGGCTCAAATAATATAAGTCTCAAATATCAAAGCCTCAACATGCATTTTTTTTAACTTTTTTGTTTAATGGTAAAAAAGTTTCTATATGGAATTAAATGAATGCTTTAAATTAAAAAATAAAACAATAGAAATTTAATTAGGATGAATATGTAATCTCTAACCTTTCAAATAGATACATCTATCTATATTAGATGCTCAAAGAAGGATGAAGGATACATCATCTAAAGTTGGCAAATTGTTTAGACGATATTTGTTCAAGCTTCTCTATATGTTGTGTATGCAACTTCTTAGAGCATCTATCTTTAAAAATGTAATTGATTTTTGTAAGTGTATCTCATATCTATTTTAGTAATAAATCCTAGTAAACAAGTGGAATAAATGTTTGCATAAACATATGACAATCATGATTATTCATTCTATACAATCTATCATCCTTTAAACTCACCAATACAGATAAGGTCGAATCATATCCATTATAAGAACACAAACTTCTAAGTCATTGATAGACAAGTAACTATATATTTTTGTATAAGGAAAAACTAGCTTTGTGTTCTTCTACTTGTGGCCCATCAAAAACAAACTTCATATTTTTACAATGACAAACTAAAGATATATTCATTCTAACTTTTATGTTGCCTTGTGACTTTCCTTTTCATGTCCATCTCTTAAAAATACTTCAATTTATTCAATTATAGGTCATATAAAAACTAGGAAACTTTTTATTATCGAGTTGAAAATCAAACAGAATGTCATCATACTCTAATCTAACATCATAAAATTCTTCACTTGATAATACTACTAGTGTAACATGCCTTTCAACTCTACCTACAAAGAAGTTTCTTATGTTCTTTTTATACTTGTAATTGAGTGGCAAGAATCTTTTGGTGGAAGTAAAAAAAGATGTTTTATCACTAATTGTAAGGGTGAAGGCCTTGTTATTTTCCATACAATATAAACATGTTAATTTTTATACATGCTCTAACAAAAAATCACTTTTCATATAAAAAAATCATGGAATCCATATCATAATTGCTTTCATCTAAAGATTCTCTTTCTTTGAGACATCATACATCAAGGTCTCAAATGACACAACTACTTCAACTTATTAATCAATAATCAAATATAGACATTTACATTCATACCCGGACTATTATAATCAAGTATGACCATATGTAAGAACATAAACTCTAGCCTCATACATGTCTCTTATAACAAGTTATAAACTATAAGTTTCATTAGCCAACAAGAATAGGGTATAATAAATAACCTAAATTGATTGAATTTGTTTGTACATAACCGAACATGTGTGTTACATGGTTTTATTGAAAATAGAGGATTCACCCTATTAAACTGCTTCTAGACATCATAATAGGAAAGGTGCATCATGACTCCATTCATTGCATAATGTGAATCATGTCATGTGGTCATCAATCTTTAGAGATATAAACAAATTTTATAGTCTAGAAATGAATAAAAAGTATCTCAATTTTCCATATGTGATAGGTAATAAGATTTTTTTTCTTGTTAGTTCTAAGTTTATACCGAGCATGCCCACATATTTTACATTTGGTCAAATATTCATTTTCAAGATAGTATAACACGTACAGGTTCATACACATGTTAATTTTATGTTATCCTAGGTAAGGGTTTTGATAATAGACTTAATAGTATAAAAGTTCTCTTAACCTATTTCATTTGGGTAAAATTCTTCTTGTATATATGATGGTGATGTCATATCCAACCTTATTTGATCCATGACTTAACTTAATAATGAACATTTATGCAATGACTGATAAGTTGTTATGACTTGTGCATTTATCCTATAATAGCTCGTTATAATCTTTTAAGAGTTTAAGAAGCCTAACTAAAACTTCATTTGATTTTTTATTTATAACTAAACATTAACTCCTCTCTCTCTCTCTCTCTCTCTCTCTCTCTCTCTCTCTCTCTCACACACACACACACACACACACACACACACACACACACACACATATATATATATATATATATATATATCGATAATTCATTTTTAATACATCGATAATTATACTCTTATAACAATTAATATTATCATCAATAATTTCATGCACGTGGGCAGAACTATAAATTTACCCTAAATCATAATAGAGTTGAGTTTGGATAGTAATTTTGAGTTTGTATATAGATAGTATAAAATTGTATAAAACTCGACCCATAAATACCCATTACAATCCCTAATCTTTTTCTAGGTTTTCATGACTACTATATCATTTTTTAGGTTATATAGGAAAGACTTGCAAGCCAATTGCTTAAAATTATTATATATTTGATTATGATAAATGAATATTTTATGATTAAATTTAATGATTGATAACCAAACTTTATATGATGCGTAACATATATTTTTCATTATAAATCTATTGTTAGTTGATTAGTTCTCATGGCGAATTAACTTGAGTTGCAGGAGTATGTAATTTTCAAACTCATATTTGATTATATATTACTTAGAAAATAGAAGTCTTGATTAAATTAACTCCTTGTGTAAGTTTAGTTATTATGAATTGCACTAATCTTGATATTATTGTTGTCACATAATATAACATAGCATGCTCAATGAAGCTTATTACATGATTAGGGTTAATTAATGCTTATATGATTAGTGAACTAAAAGGTAAGGATATGTAGAAAAACTTCTTGTTTTTCATGGTTGATTTACTTATTATCCCATATTAGATTAGAAAATATATTTAAATTCAATGATTGATGTTTAATTATCCTTGATGAATACTTCTTATAAAAAATATTATTTCTATTCTTTTCTTACATTCTATCATCTGGCCTCTTATTTCTCAAAACTAAATTATTTTATTCTCTTAGCTTTCTAAATTGTTTTAAAATGTGCTTACATGAATTTCAATTATGTTTAATTATGAATTGGGCATTTTGATGAATTGTGAATTGGGTTTAGAATGATCAATGCTGCCGTGAGCCTGCTTTTGTAAAACAACTTTCATCTAGTTAAATTAATTATAATTAATTGTGTTATTCCAAAAAAAAGGCAATATATTCTTCTGTTTTTAAGGAACAGCTTTAATTTCAGAGTGACACTGCTCATAGATCTAGCTACAATTTCAGATCCCTCTCTAACCATAAACAGTGACCAAAAGAAAGAAGTTCCTTGCTTGTCATTCAATTAAAGGCAGCCGTTGGATTCTCGCAACACCTTTTCCCCACATTCTCTATGGACTGCTTTTAAAAGTTGACAGCACAACCAGCCATTACACTTGCTTTTTGTAGCTGCCACCTTTAATGAGATGCTTCTGCAAATTTCGCACTCAATCTCACGATTCCGTAATAGTCCTTCACAGCTTGCTATAAATCAGATGCTCGCATGCAACTACGGGAAACCAAGAACTGAAACCTCTCAAAAACTGACTTCAGCTGATCCATCCACTAAATCTGAGCTTTTTCCTGCCCTGTTTCCATCATTCCTCCCTCTCCAAATCGAGCGTGGGTGAGGAAGATCTTTGCTTCATAAATTCCACGAAAAAAACGACCCTGAAAGCAATCCAGGAGCTGGGCAATTGCTGAACATCTTCGGAACACCTTTCTTTCTCTGGCATCGATCGTGCCTCGGAGCCGACACAACCATACTGCTTATTCCATGGAAGACAACAGCTTTTACCTAAGACAACTGTTTGGATTTATTGCTAGAGTTGCAGTGCCTCGGAACTCCAACTCCTCTTGTTCTTGTCGATTCCACTGTTTACTGGAATGACCAAGTATGGTGAGAGGCTTTGGGTTCTCAGGGCGGCAGCTCCTGGCAGACATTCCTACGAATCCCTTCTCTCTATCAAGCTGCGAACTCAAAGTTCGTAGAGGTTGAGCTTGGATTCACGTATGACATGCTCTAACAAAATCATCCGTGGTTATTCTCAACCAGGAATCTTTCTTCACTCCATTAGCTCATCGTCCTATATTGTTGCATTTCGTATTTCTCAGTCATGCCTACTAACCAGAGTAGATGGCTGTAACCTATTTCTGGTGGAGCCTTCTTCCTCCGGGGACAATATTGCCATCAGATGTATAAAACCGGATCACGGGTCCAGCAGCGAAGCCTTGGGCACAGTGAGCTTCATCTCGGATCCATACCTTTCCATTTCTGTAATAGGATTCATGATCATAATCCTTCAAATGTTGTAGTGAAAGACATTTGTTGGGATAGAAAAAAAAAGCAGATGTGTAAGAACCTCTAGCCTGCGTTGAAATAGAAACATATATAGAAAAGATCATCCAGCAGCAGGTTCTGCGCAGAATAACAGTTGGAGAGCAAACGACCACAGACAGGAGCATAACTCAAACAGATTATGTCATGCCATGCCAAACCAAGTCTCCATAGATGCTTAATTATGCGATGCTCATCAGCTAATTCATTAAGTTACTAACCTCTATTTACTTTAAGTGATACTTCCTTGAGCCATATAACCACTACGATTAGAATATGAACCACCAACCAATAATGAGAGAATCACCGACGAACGAGAAATATAAAAAAGAGCAAAACATAAAGTTAATTATACTCTGGTAAGTTTGAATATTCTTTTGTTTAACTAAAGAGAAAACTGTTATATCATGCGAAACACAAGTTTATTCAAAATATCATGGCTCCAAAGCTAAAACCCAAGTACAATCTAAATAAACTCATAAACTAGTTTATTTGAAGTTTCTGGCAATATCTAGTTTTACTCATCAAGATCTACAAATTGGCAAGGTTTTCTGTAACAACGTTTTCACTGGGACAATAATTTTTGACATAATATCTAAAATAAAGTAATACGTGACATACAAGCATTGCTTAGACTTAATTTGTTTGTAGTACTTGACAGATGATTGGTGAAAAACACCCACACCCACACACACACACACACACATTTTAAAACAAAGTAATGCATAACATACAAGCATTGTTTTGACTAGTGCTTGATAGGTGATTGGTTAAAGCAAGGATCTCAATTTTTATGGTTGGCTGAGTTCAGATCAAGATGAAGATTTGTTGAATTTGTCTTAAATTATGGGCGCAAGTGAGTAATATTTATACATATATAGATATATAAACACTATTAAAGTTGTCGTGGTTTAGGATAAGGTTTTTTTTTGTGGGTGCTCTCATTCTCTAGACATTAGTGGCTAAAGAGAGGAAAGAAAAAATAAGTTTTGAGTTATTATATGATTTTGGGTGAGAGAATAATTATAATTTTGTATCATATCTTATAATTTTATAGTTTCTCATCATAAATTTCTTTGATTGTCTTGTCGCCCGTGCAGTATATCTGAATTATCAAATGCATGCTTTCTTGTGATTGATTTTGCTTATGTTTTTATATTTCTCTATTTGCCAACTAGCTTAATATTTTAAAGATGTTTCCACTGCATTCTTCGTGGCCGGCTCATAGACTTATTCCAAGGAAATAAAAAGAAAGGAAATGGCTACAGACAGCATGTGCAGGATGCTATTTTTTCGTGGAAACAACAATGGAGTCGTCACACTGGGAATTGAATTGGTCGACACTGATTCTACTCTGGGCTCAAGTCTGCAGCAGGATGGCTCCTAACAAATTCTAAGCAGCAATGGGTTATTTATATTTCAATCCAGTGACGGAACCAAGCCTCGGATAATACGAAACAGAAGCAGACAGAAAGTTGAGATTTTTAATCAGCAGAGACAGAGCTTGCCCTCTGTCTCTTCAGAATCCACATGGTCAGCACCAATCACAGCTCCCCCAGGGCATGGATCTCAACAACAATGACATTAACAGGAGAATAAGTTAATACCAAAAACAAAACAAGAGTTTACGTTCTTCAATCTCTATCTCCTTCAGCCTTAAACAAAAACAGATGAACAGCGCACCAAACCATTATTTTATATGCTCCCTGCCGTCTCCTTCCCACAAAACAGAGTATTGCATTATTTTAAGCACATTTTGAAGAAATCAAGTCTGCGAGCTCTGCCCTCTCTTCCACACACCTTTTCTCTGTTCTGTGTCGAGCAGGAAATGACCATCGAGGAATCAGAGCCGAATCATGCATCGGATCACGTAATGGACTGGCTAGAGGAGTCAGTATCTTTCCTGCCAACTTTCTTGGATGATCCGTACAGCGCAGCCGATACCAATCCCTATCACTGGTGGGAGCAAGCAGAAGAGATTTGCCAGGATCTAGACAACACCAACGCCAGTCTCAACAGCAGCACAGCAACAAGCACCGCCACAAATATCAATTCAGCCAGCGTAATAACACCGATTAATCCCACCATGTCCAATCATCCACCACCGTCCACTTCCAGCAAGAAACGGAAAGACCCTGAAGATCCAGTTCCCAAAACATCCCAGAATCGTAACCAGAGAAAGAATCTGAATCGTCGGATAAGCAAGGAAGAGCAAGATGGTGAAACAGCGGTTGAAGAGGTGGTGGCAGTGAAAAAATCAAATGGAAACAAGAAGAGCACCAACAAGAGCACAGGTAATAACTCAAATAACGGTAACAAGAAGGAAGGAAAATGGGCAGAACAGTTACTTAACCCCTGCGCTGCTGCTGATTACCAGTGGAAACTTGTCACGCGTGCAACACCTTCTCTATGTACTCCATGAGCTGGCCTCCCCAACTGGCGATGCTAACCACCGGCTAGCAGTTCATGGTCTTCGAGCGCTCACACATCACGTATCGTCGTCGTCAACCTCGTCCTCGGCATCCATAGGAACCTTCACTTTTCGCTTCTACTGAGCCAAAGTTCTTTCAAAAAGCTTTAGTCAAATTCTACGAGGTTAGTCCTTGGTTCGCCTTCCCTAATAACATTGCCAATGCCTCTATCCTTCAAGTTCTTGCACAAGAGCAAGATCCCACGCGAAACCTTCATATTCTTGATATTGGGGTCTCCCATGGTGTGCAGTGGCCTACACTTCTTGAGGCCTTGACTCGCCGGCCTGGAGGACCTCCTCCTCTAGTACGGATCACTGTCATCACTGCCACCACTGAAAATGATCAAAGCACAGCGCCCCCCTTTTCAGTAGGTCCACCAGGAGACAATTTTTCCTCAAGACTACTTGGTTTTGCTCCAAGTTCATGAACATCAATTTGGAAATCAAGAGACTTGATGGCTACCCATTACAAAAACTTAATGGACGAATAATAGACGCCAAACCAGAAGAAGCCTTGATAGTTTGTGCGCAATTCAGACTCCATAATTTAAACCACAACACACCCGATGAAAGAAATGAATTCTTGAGAGTTTTGAGAAAGCTGGAGCCGAAAGGCGTGATACTCAGCGAAAACAATATGGATTGTAGCTGCAACGGTTGCGGGGATTTTGCAACAGGATTCTCACGGAGAGTGGAGTATTTATGGAGATTCTTGGACTCAACAAGCTCAGCTTTCAAAGGGCGAGAGAGCGAGGAAAGACGGATGATGGAAGGAGAAGGGTCAAAGGCATTAACAAATCGTGGAGAAATGAATGAAGGGAAAGATAAATGGTGCGAGAGGATGAAAGGGGCGGGATTTGTAGGCGAGATGTTTGGAGAAGACGCCATTGACGGAGGTCGAGCACTGTTGAGGAAGTATGATAGTAACTGGGAGATGAGAGCGGAAGGGAAAGATGGGTGCGTGGGGCTATGGTGGAAAGGGCAACCTGTTTCTTTTTGTTCGTTATGGAAGTTAGATATGAAAGGAAATGACAGTTGAAACACTACAAGTACTTTGTTCAACTTCTTCATGCAAATGTTCCGGGTTTTTTCATCAATAAGTAAATTTAACGAAAGTACTAAAATTATATGTCAGGGGCTGGTGGTGCAGTCCTGTGTTTTTGTAACATAGAGGATTGTCTTTGATGTTGCTACGCTACTGAAGTGTTTACATAAGTGCAGCTAAAACCATTTGCTTCTTTTGGGCAAACCATCGCCAACTCGACCAGGACGCACATGAAATGTCCATGGGAGTTAAAAAGACAAAAGAAATCTGAGATTACGGGGCCGATTTGAACCTTACTTCTTAGACTTATCATCTTCCTTTCTAGTTTTTCTTGTCCAGTGACCGGGTAAAAAACACTGCCACATTCCCCTCCAATCCAATCTCGACCTTTCCTACCATAATAGATGGAGTAAAAAGTACGGACCAATCAGGTGGTGATCGGGACTGTTTTTTCCTGCTCGAGATGGCTGGTTTTTTTTATCTTCCAATTTTTCTCATAAAGGAAGGGGAGCGTTTAGCCAGAGCATACAATAACAGGTCACAAGTCACAACAGAACAGATCTACAGCAGAAAATATGCTGTTTCTAAAGATTGTTTCCATTTCTGAAGCATCTGGCTAGACAAAAAGAAGAATGCCATGCTGATGACGAATTGAGAAGAGCAAAAATTTGATGAGAAGCTGAGACGGCGAAGACCCCCTAATCCAGCAAACAAGCAGTATAGAAAACAGAAAAGTATTGCATCTTGTACAATAATCAGCAACACAAACATATTTAAACCGCCTCGCAGTACACACAGGGAGGAGTTGTTCCAAACACAAGAACTCAGCATAAAATGGAAGGTCTTCTGGGGGGGGGGGTCCACAAGTCATTTTGGGTTTTTCCCGTGTAACATTACCAGCCTTGTTGGGTGTTTGAAAGCAAGCAATATTAGACCTCGCACCATTCTGTGAAATGCTAATTAATTGAGCTAACCCTATCTACCACAGATACACCCCTAATACAGAATTTTGTTATAAAACGGTAATTCTTTGTCCCTCAACAATCAAAAATCCTGATAGAATTTCGAACTGCCTGCCTGCAGAGAGGGCATTTGGGTGATACCTCTCTTTCAACTGATATGGCGCAGGTATGACAACATGCAAGATGCCCACAGGGAATGAAGGCAGACCGCCTTCTCCTCATCAAGCAGATCACACACAACTGCCCTTCAGGCACATCTCCTGCTTCGTCGTTGTCATCATTCTGAGAGACATCTTCATCACTGGTGGTATGGATTGGCTGCTGGGAGCGGGAGCGGGAGCGTCTTTGCCTCCACGCTTTCCATTTATTCCAGTTCCTAAAGACATTGTTCTTAATGATTATGAATAACTACATGTGATAGCTAGCAACTTGTTTTGTAACCACACTCCGCCACGGGTTGATTTTTTCCAATGAAAAAAAAATGAATATGCAGGTTTTTCAATGCATTTTTTTATTTAAAAAAAATCTTAATCATAAATCAAAATGTTTAAACACTTATCTAGTTAATAAAGTCGTTAGTTGATTGAAAGATAACTAAACTTAAGATATTTGATCTCGTAACAGAGGTCATGTACTAAGTTGTGTTCAATAATTTTGTTTCTTATAGTTTTTATTTATTTCAATCGAACAACTATATGTGCAAAGAAAAAAAATGTCTAAGAGACCACTGAATGCAAGTTAATGTGTTTTCTGTTTGCAAGGCTAATTAAGTCATTGTACTGTTCATAAAAGAAGTAAGTAGTTAGAAGTCAGTTTTGCCTCTAATCAATATCCCAATGACCAATGTGTCCCATAAAAAGACCAAATTACCTTTCAATTTATAGGTTAGTGGTTTTTTGGGGACAAAGTGGGAAAGTATTGTTCATCGCTACAGCGCTTTCTCCTCAAGGTTTAGTTTATGTTGATTAATAATTCATTGATTGATTCTTTGGTTTCATGATTCAGCTCTGATGGATAAGCATCAGATTTTTTCCCGATTGTTAAATGACTAATAGAAATACTTGTGAATGTATATGAACAGGGACAGAATCTTTTGCAGAAAATGATCTTTAGAAGAAAATATAATACCTCATGACAGCAAAGCCAAGGACTCCGACAGAAAGGGAACCAAGAACAATACCACTCCATAGCAGTATTCTCACCTTGATGGCAAGATCTGCCACCATTTGATCTTTGGTCATGTCAGCCCTGCAGCAACCCAGAATAAAAGTTGTTTCATTGTCAATGCCCATATGCAAGGAGAAGATGTAGATCATGATTGTTAAGGTTTAGCATGTCTAACCACAAAACCCAACGGGCTGTGTTCCAAACTGAGTCACTTACAGAAAATAGGGAAGATCTTTGCAAGATTTTATCTCAGGAATTCCATCTTTAGAAGTGCAAATGCCTATAGCACTGATACACTTCCCTAATGGAAGGATTTTCTCCTCATGAAGCACCCCAACCTTCACAACAGATCAGATTATGCTATTAGACCTAGCAAAGACATCAAAGAACCAAAAGAAATGCAATTGCATAAATAAAGCAAAACCAAAAGCCATGTGGGTAAAAGATGCATTTAAAGTCATCGATGGAAAGATAAAGCAGCACACCTAGAATTAACAATTTTAGAACTCACAGGGTATTCATGACCAAAAAGCGCCTGAATGAATGTATAACGAGAAGCAACAATGGGTTGCAACTGATGATAAACCATCGTCAGAGGTAAGGGGTGTCTTGATCCATCCATATTCACGATAACATAATCAGATTGTGGCCATTGACCACCTTCAACAAGCGTAAAAGGAACCTATAAAAATAAATACATAAGGCGTTTCCCTCCCATCAAATCCACCAAATAACCCACTTGACAGAAACTCAATTCACTGAACAATCTAAGAGAAGCAAAAATCTCCATAAAATGACCAAGTAAAGAGAATTGACAAGTTCAAACAATTCACCGTTCTTAAAAAGGTTGTTTCTTGTTCTTTCAAAGATCTTCCAAAGATGGATCGCAAGTCGGAAGTCCATCCAAAAAAGCCCTTCCATTCGTTGTATATGCACTTGACAAACATAAACCGAAAACAACTACATTAGCCTTTCTTACAGCTTGGGAAATAATAATGAAATAGCCAACAAGACTCCCAGCCAAAGCTTTTGCTTCGAGTTCCAGTAAACCAGTTTATGTCAATCTAAACAATTACAACAAGAAAATCCCTAAAACAAATGCAAAATGTTTAGTCCGTCATGACCAAATAATCAACTAACGACTCCATAACAATCGAGACCTTCCTGATACACAGAATCTTACAAACATTAAATTCACGCCTCAAGATTTCTTCTTTTTCTTTTCTTTTCTTTTCTTTTTTCATTCTATGGAAAAAAATCAACGCCACGGCAGACTACAAATTCTGGGTTGCAAAATAAAACCAAAATACATTAAAGAGATAAAAGAATACGTACAGTTTGAGTTCTTTGTAGAATAACAGCCTTGTCACCAGACTCGTGAGAAAGCAAAACATTAGAGTCCCCCAAGCTCTTCTTCCCGGACCCATCAACGGCTGATTTAGCCTCTACTTGTCCTCTGACAATTACGAGCTTCTGCTCCTGGTTCTGATTGTCTTGATCATGATTTTGAAGGATAGAGCGGAGGTCGGAGACGGAGAGAGAGGGTGCCTTGCGAATTTTGGCAAGGGATTTGGAGTTTGCTGTATAACTGAGAAATGAACGTACAGCTGCGTAGGCAAGAGCCGCGCCGAGAATTGCTCCGTCGAAGGAGAGAGCAAGATGGGATAGCATGGCGGCCAGTGCTTGCTCATGGGCACGCGATGCCATTTTTATTTTTATTTTTCCGTTTTGGGGGTCTAGTAACTAGTCGTTCGTGTTTCTCCACTTCGTCGTTCTGGTGGTGGCAGACGGGTACACAGAGAAAGGGAGCAGTTGGAACTTGGAAATGTTGTTGCTGTTTTTATTAAGTAAATAAATAGATAAATAAAATATGATATTGAAAACACCGCAATTACAAAATGTTCTTGTAGCGCAATTTAATATTTTAATTTAATTTAATATTTTAAATAATACTTATCCTTTACCAATCAAAATAATAGATTTTGATATAAAATTAAGTAGTAAATCAGTTATTTTAATAATTAAAAACATCATTCATGCTACAATTTTATTTATCTCTAGCAAAACATGTTGAAGATCAACTTGTATTTCTCATATTAATACCATTTCAAATTTTAATTTACATTTAACGTCCAAAGAAAAACACAATGCTTTATTAAGTCAAAGAAAAAGGAAGAAAATATCATTTTAATTTTATAAATGTCTTATACAATTTTTTTTAAAAAATAAAAAAAAACAAGCAACGAAACAGAATTAAGAGATACCTTACTTCCAGAGTTGTCAAATCTCTTTTCTATTACCTCCTTTTCACTTTTTGGACGACTGTCTACATCCATCTATTACTTTTGTCATCAGATCACAAGCTTTCCACATTGATTCCTTCTGTTTTCCGTCGTCCCCTTCCTATAAAGCCAGCGGTTCAAATGGAATGAGCCCATCAAGTTGGTTCTTCTGCGAGAGATAGGAAATTATTGGGTTTATTTGAGTCTCACCGGCATGGCTACATACGCCTGCAATACAGCAAGCCAAAACTCGTCACAGAGAGCATTAGCCATGGTGCTTGCTCTAGCTTCAGCAGTGGTCCTGTCACCGCTGTGTGTTAAGAGAAGAACTGATGAGACAAAATGGAGCTCTGGCTTTGTTCTTCCAATGGTGCTTGCTGGACTGGTAATTGCCATTAGGACAACTTCATCTTCAATGTCGGTCCGACGAGGTTGTAGGGCTTCTTTCATTCCATCTCCAGATCCATCCTGGGTGCTGAGAATTGGGAGCTCATCTTGGGGACTCGCTGGAGTCTTAGTGATGCTTACGCTTGTGCTTTCATGGCAAGACTCTGTTCAAGAATTTTTCTGGAGATAGAAGAAAGGAAACCTGCCTGCGTTTTCTTTTAATTTATGTTTGATTTTCTGGTTTTCGATTATTGGCTAACCATATCAAATAATGTAAGTTGGGTACTAGTAGTTCAGTGAATTCCTGTAAAAATCCCTGTGCTATGCGACCTTTACATACAGATACAGCATCTGTGTGGGAGTCTCTCTCTCTTGTCCTATTTGTTTTATTTATTTTTAACAAACACCAGCCGATATCCCTGCGATTCGCCGGTCATAATTGTATTTTTTTAAATGGAAATTAGAACAAAATTAAAAATTGAAAGAATAAAGGCAAAAATAAAATATATGTTCAATTTTAAATTTTTAATTGAATGACAAAATTGAAACAAATAAAAATTTCTATAGAAAAAAAACAAGACAAATTAAGAAATCAAAAGACCAAGAACTAAAATGTAAAAATCATAAACTAAGAGGACTTCTATGCATTTTTTATTCTAGAAGAAAGAAAAGGGTAAAAAACAACCAATCATCAACAAGTATCTGACGACCATAAACCGATACATGCACCACCAAGGTGAAGAGGCCATGGTGGTGTAATTCATTGTGATGGTGGTTGGATATTTTTAGCCACCGCATAACGCTTTGCATGCCGTTTATATGGTGTAGATGAAAGAAAATAGTTATCGTGTCAGCAAAGATGCCAATAGGTTTTTTTCAAAAAAAAATATAAAATCACCGAATCATCTTCTGGAGTCGGGTCTAATAACAAAACAAAAACACATCTAAATATCACAATACACGAGTCATGAAAAAATAGGCTTATTTTCTTAATAAAATTGGTGCGATCCAAACACAACCTTAACTTTTAGGGTGGGACTGACTCAACTCCATGGGTCATGTCTATTGGGCTTAAGCTCAAGGCATGTTTACAGGTTATTTTGGGGCCAATCCAAACTGGTATTTAATAGATTATGCATGGATTGTCTTAAAAAAAATTAGGGTTAAATGGATTACCTAGATTACCCTTAGATAAAGAGATAGATTTTATTATAGATATACTTTTTAATATCCTCGTATAAAAAGGACCTAGCTGAACTTAGAGGCAAGCATTGAATTATATGAACTATTAAATAAAGGGTTCATTAGACATGATGTGTCCCTTTGAGGAGCATTATTATTGTTTGTAAAGATGAAAATGTTCATTAGACATGATTTGACTCGAAAAACAAATCAAATAAAACACCATGAAACAATTATCTCATGTTTATATTTAATCAATTAATTTAATTTAATTTTAAAAAAAAATACCTTTAAAAAATCTATATTCAATCAAGACCGAAAAAAATCTAAGATAACTCTTGTTATTTTAAAATCACTATAAAATTTTATAGAAAGAAAACAGAACTAGATCTTTCAATGAAATAATTGTTGCATGATGAAAAAAATCTTTAAAAAATCAAGGAAATCCAAGTGAGCCTCTTAAATCTAGATTAATCTCTCAAATTCATATTCCATCAAATCTTAGATCGAGACTCAATTAAAAAGCTCAAGGCTTAATCAATTTAATATTAAGAGATAAAATCATAAAAATATCAATTTTAAAAAAATATCCAAGGAAAAATAGTAATGAAAAATGAGGATCAAATTTGAGAGAGAGAAAATTAGTGAAGATTAAATTGAAAAGAAAAAAAAACAATTGCAACTAAAAAAACAAGGATCAAATTTGATAGATGAAAAAAATGAAGGGTTGAAATTAAAAAAAAAATAAATAAATTATTCAAAATAAAACAAAGATTAATTAAAGAACAAGATCCAAATTTGAAGGAAAAGTATATTGAAAATTTAAAGGGTTAGAAAGAGAGAGAGAGAGAAAGTCATAAACACTAAATTAGACATAATTAGAAGTTCATCAATGACTACAATGTGCCGCCCAGATATATAGATTAAAAAAAATACTGGTGAATAATAAGAGATGGATATCACAGAGGGAACAAAAGGCAATGGCTGCAGCAACACCTCAGACGTTCCTGCATTTCGGTTACTTCTACTGTTTTACATCAGCCTTTGAACCTCCTAAACAACAATCTGCATCCAACATTGTGACGAAACCATTGAGGTGAATAATAAGATTTGCGATGATTTTCAGAATTCATGGGAGGTAACTTGAAAAATCAATGTTCTGTTGAACTTTTGAATCCAGTTAGCCATAGTTGTACATAGAAGAACCATAAAACTGTGTCCGAACAAACATATGTATGTACAAGAATAACTAATCGTCACTAAATGGTATATAATTTACCGGTGTATCATCAAGGGGTCAACTTCTCCATCCAACCGTGCCACTAACAGCAGGAGCTGTGCTCGAGACAGTAGCTGAGCCGTGCTCGTACATGCGCTGAATCTCTTCCCTGTAATCAGACAAAGATTTGTCGGGTATAGCAGGAGTTAGCTCCACAACATCCCCCATCTTTAGCTTGCAAGTTGCATCATGCACCGGCCGATGATTCAGCCTTGGCCTCAATTCTTCCTTCACAGGGAACCCGTTTGGGGACCATCTTGAGCTTGCACGGCCAGCCCTTTCCAGCAGATCCATCACTGTCGAGTCTGCAGGAAACTCTTGCACTGACATCTGCAATTTTCATAAACCATGCAAATTCAATAACGGACCAAGTCTCCTATCAAAAGATAAATGTAAATAAATAAAGGATTAGCTCCACAGTTTACTTGTGTTTGCTCACTTTGACTTGAGATTTTGTAGCCATTAAAGAATATAACTAGAACCAAAAAATCCCAGAATACCATTTGTTCAGTGAACGAAACTGAACCTGGTTGGAAATACCTGATAAAAAAACCCTAATGCAGCACATCTTTTTCTTCCCTCACGCTGATATGGCATGAACTGGACATGATTATCCAATTCCAAACATCGGAGACCTTGTTTGTAAGAGAAAATTAAGTGCTTTTTATATCTATGCTTATTGTAATAACTGCCGCAAGGCCAGTGTGATCTGGCCAGCAATAAAACTTCTAATACCTATCCCACACCAAGCTTCTTCTCATTAAATTAATCATACATGGAAGGAGCCTAACCTTATCGTTCTCAATCATAATGACGAATATAGGTCCGTCTTGGCCACAGTGAGGCTTGTAAGAATTCGGGCAACCATCAGAATGCGAAGGGAACGTGCAGGGAGGCTTTATGGAATCATCACAGCCAATGGAAGGGTGGTCTTTGCTCATTGTCTCACACTGCCAGGTTATGACCCATCTTGCCCACTCAACCATCTGCAGCACAAATGAGGAGTGCTTGCAATCACCTTCCTTGTATCTCCAATGGGCTGCAAATCCAAACTCTGCTTGCAAATGCATCTCCTTTGTTCGAATCTGAACTTCAAGTGGCACTGTGCCTTCACCCATGACTACAATATGAAGAGAACGATACCTGCAAATGAAAATCAAAGTTGGAAAAGATGAATGTATCCAAGAGCAACCACAAATAACAAGCCAAAAACATACCCGTTGAACTTGGGATTGCTTATGTAGTCCTTGAACTTTCCAGGTACTTCTGACCATAAACACTGAACAACTCTCAATGCTCTATAACAATCTTCCTTGTTTTCAACAATCAGGCGTAGCCCATGAATATCATGGATCTGATCCATGTTCAGCTTTTTCCTGCACAAATGTAAATTCTTTTGTTGTAAAACCCACTGGATGGTAATTGCACAATAAGTTGATATTATGGTTTAACCATACTATCAGGCTATGCTTCAGAGAACCTAGAGTTGGTGCAAGAGCTGCAGCAATAGTAATCAAAGTGACAATCAACTCAATGAACACTGCTTGAACGTGTGTGGGTGTGACTGAAAGAGAGAGGGAGGGAGGGAGAGCATACTTCGACATTTTGCAATGAATGCTATACAAGCTTTTATGTCTTCCATGTAGATGATAGGAAATGGCTTCATCTGTAAGAGCTTTATCTAATTTCTCTTTAGCAGAAGCAATCATCGCTTCGTCAAAAGACTTCACGAGTCTAGCAGACAAATGTTTGTGCTGATCTGGGTTGAGATGCTTGAAACAAAGATTCTCTAGCTGCTCTTTCCAAGTGGAGATTCCTAAGCGGTTGGCCAAGGGAGCAAATATCTCCAAAGTCTCCTTAGCAAATCTCTCCTGCTTGACCAAAGGCAATGCATCTAACGTTATCATATTATGCAGTCGATCTGCTAATTTAATCAGGACAGCCCTGGCATCTGCCATGGCGAGGAACATGGTGTGCAAGCGATCTGCCTCAACAGTTTTGCTTGCTGTATTGTTCTCACGAGCAAGCTTGCTCAGTTGGCTAAGCTTAGAGACCTGAGTGAATGCAACAGAGAAACTAGATCAAAAATACTTGTCAGCAGAAATGTATGAACAGCATCAACCACAGGAAACCTCTTAAAACTTAGTTTTAAGTTTCATATTTTGTGACATGGACCTTAAAAATGAAAGTTAAAAAATGATATCCAGATTTTGATCAATCTTAGCTGCTGCAAGATGCTCCTGACTTTTAAATATAACCACCTTTTCAAACCAGCTATAGAAGATGAAGTTCCAGTTTCTAAGCTTGACCTAGGACCATATTCACCACAAACAATAAGCAACAACTATACTAAACGAAATAATGGAGTTCCAGACAAAGTAACTAGCATGTTCAACAAACACTTCTTTTGTTAGCCTGATACTGCTTCCATTTTGGAAAGAAACATGCATGGAAATCAACATAAACCTATTTGTTAGACTCTCTGAGTGTGTGGAAAGGCTCATTAAAAAACATGAAAAACTTTTGCCTCTTACCCCTTCCACCAAATCAGCCACCCCTGCTCCAAATGTTTTAAATATATGGTCATAGCTTAGGAAAGAATCATCCAAAGAGTCATGTAAAAGCCCTGCAGCAACCACTGAGGAATTAGCACCAATTGTCGCAAGCTGAACTGCAGTCTCTACACAATGCTCCAAATAAGGATCTCCACTAGCTCGCATCTATAAGAAACCAACATAAAAGAACAAAAAAAAAAAAATTCAAGCGCGCGAAACAAAAATCTCAAACTACAAAATCCAATAAAAAAAAACAATATTTTACCTGTCCCCTGTGTGCTTTCTCGGCCTCATAAAAGGCCTTGATCACAAAATCGTCACAAAAAATTTTGTGCCTTAATTGTGCACCCAATAACAACTCCTTAACATAAGGCTCATAACTGGCCTCCACAAAACTATCCTCCATCGAAAAAGTCAATTCATCCACAGCAACAGAAGACGAGCCATAATCAACACCATCACCGCGGACCTCAAAACTGGGAGAATCATAATCAACACAAGACCCTAATGCATTCCTCACAAACCCATTAAAGAGTCCATTAGCCCCACCGCGATATGGACCATGAATTGAACTCTGAAAACCCACTTCACAACTACTCCTTTCTCTAGTCGTCCTCATAGGAGGACTACTAGAACAAGAGACTTGACCTTGCAAAACCGAAACCGGACTTTGATCTCTCTTCATCGAAGACCCAGCAAGGTATTTGCTCGGTGTGTAGCAAAATGAACTGCCCAATTCCTTGAATTCGTCTCCTCTATCATGCCATAAGCACCCCAATTCCTCTCTATCGCCCGAAAATGATGCATGTTTCACTGCAGGAGATGAAAACAAGCGAGACAAGCCGCCAACAATTGGTTTCTGAGAGGAAGATGCACTAGACGAAGCTGTTGATGAAGATCTTGAATTCAACTCAAAATCATAAGTTGCGTGGGCGTTGATTTGGCATGGATAGGGTGTTGAACACACACTACTAGGTGGGCTCGCGTACAAAGCTATTGTTGGGACTGCCATGGCCGTAAAAAGACCAGATTTTTCTCAAGAAAAAAAGGTGAAAAAAACAACCCGGGATCTAGATAAAGCAAAAAACAAAAAATTCTCAGAGACCCGCTATTTTTCTCTTAAAACCCACAAATTTCATCAAGGAAATTTATGAAGATTCAGTGGATTTTTCTGAGAGACACAAATAGATCAAGATGGGTTAAGACCCTCCAAAAGGAGCTACAAAAAAACACTGGTTCTTAAAACCAAGTGAGTTTTCTTTTGTTGTTTTGGAGGTGTAAAGGAGGAGTGGGACTTGGGACTGGGAGTGGAAGGGGAGGAGAAATAAAGCTAGAGATATTATTATATACAGATTTTTTGTGGATTGATTTTTTTTCTTTTTCAAGGGAAGAACACAAAAAGGACATGAAAATAAGAGAGGGAGTTTACAGAAATTTTTAATTTTGCAAAGGAGAGAGAGAGAGGGGGTCAAAAGAAAGTCAGGATTTGTACAGGGAGAGAAAAGGAGAGGTGTCATTTCTTCTTCTTCTTCTTCTTCTTCGATTTTGTGTGAAAAATATGGCTGGCTCTCTGTTCCTCTCTTAATTTGTTTAGCAGCCAGGGAGGGACCACTGAAAGTGGGCAAATTTCCTTGGCAGCTAACTGAATTAACGGTATTGGTTTTTCTTATTGTTTACAAAAAAAATGTCCTTGGTGAATAAATTAAATCAATAAATTATTATTACGTACTCCTCCCACTTTTAAAAATATTACTACTATTATTATTGTTATTCAAGAAACGTCATTGATAATTTTGTGTTGATTTCCTGAATTAAATAGAAAGAAATAAAAATAACTCAGAAAACAAAAAATATCTTAAAACCTCTTCTATTAGTTTTTTTTTATATATATATAGAAAAAAATCTCACCGTCGTGTTTAAATTAATATTGTTTCAGTTTCATAGAAGTTCAGTAAAGACTCTTCAACCTCTTTTTTTTTACTCACTTACCAATTTTAGATATCATCTTAGTTTTTTCATGTTAATTTTTTTTCATAAGAAATATCACTTAACAAATGATAAGTTGCTATCCTAACTTGAATCAAGGAACGAGTAATTTTATAGACAACACCCTTTTGAGTGTGAAGACGATAATAGCGAGTGGAAAATAATGGAAGACGGAGTTGAAGTTTCTTGACCGAGTCACTCTAAAAAACACGATTATTATTATGTCCAAGTCAATAAATCTCACATTAGGTTCTAGGGTAACAATAATTATTTATTAAGTAATTGGATTTTTTTTTGTATTTATGGCTAATTTCATAGTGACAACAATTATTTATGCGAGAGGTTCGTCAATGATGCGATGATAATTTAATCCATGAATTTGTTAATTTAGTAGCTTATCATTTTATATTAATTTACTAATTAATGATATATTAATACTTGTTTATTATAATCTAAGTTGAAGTGTCAGGGAATTATTCATTTTGGACACGACACGTTTTTATGTGTGAAGTAAGAAAATATTTAGTGGTATAAGAGTTAAATTAATTGAACAAGATTATTTATAGAGTCTGTTTACTTCTGTATTTTAAAAATATTTTTTATTTTAAATTTTTTTTAGTATTTTTATGCTGTTTTAATGTACTAATATAAAAAATAATAATATTTTAATATATTTTAAAATAAATAAATAATATTTTAAAAAATAACTTATAATCATTGTCGCAGACAAGATGACTATGTTAAATAATGGGATCCATTTTTTTATCGATATTTTATGGCTAATTTCAACGTAGCACCAATCATTCGTATTATTTTATGTTACCCTTATCCTCTACTCTTCTTCTGGTACATTTCTAAACTATGTGCATCCTCAATGCTTTTTTTAATTAATTAATTAATTAATTAATTAATTAATTAATTACTAATGTTTAATACTTTAATTCCGCTGTTGGAAGGGACAAAGGCATGGGAGCTCATCCATTGTACTATTGTTATCCCAACAGGAAGATTGTCGCCTTTATGTGCTCATGATCATGATGGAAGCAGCTTTGATATTATCTTGTTTGTTTTTTAAAATTATTTTTTATTTAAAAATATATTAAAATATTTTTTTTTAAAAATAATTTAAAATAAAAAAATAAAATCTTTTTTAAAACACTAGAAATCAATTTGAGATGATGAATCCATTGAATCTGTACTCTGAAAATCTAGTCTGTTTTTTTTTTTACTTTGTCAAGTCTGTACGCCCACCAGGGAAAAAAAGAAGAAAAATTATTAAATATTCGATTCCCCATTATTTGAGTTAGGCACGTGCGCGCGCGCGTGGGCGAGTGAGATAAGGTCGCTGGTGGAATTCCACCGTAAGAGATCCATGATCAGATCATCAGATGCTGCGTTTCCCCATCTTCATAAAAACGAGTCAAGTGTTGCATTTTATTCTGTGGGTAGAGAAAAGTGTGATTTGATGCTCCTCCCTTTATTTTGGTGCTACGAAGAATACAAGGCAGCTTTCCTGTACATTATAATAAACCAATGGAGATGGCTTTTTCTTTTTTATGTAACCAGTCACGCAAAGCCACGGCGTTGGATAGTTTTTCAAAAGCAGCAATCCAAAATTTATTCAGAAAATTACACACCTATACAAAGTTATTGCTTAACTTTTTTATTTTTTTCTTAATTATATAATTTAGGATATAAGTTTGACAAGATAATTAAATTGACTCGGGTATTTTTTTTCCTTTTTAAAATTGTTTTTTTTTATTCTCAATTTTTAATTTTAATGATGATTTGATTAGGAGATAGACTTTGTATTTTTTTTTATTTGTTTTGTCTGGGTTATCTCATTCATATAACTTTAGATTATGAGTTTGACTTGTCTATTTAGGTTTACTCGATTTATTTTTTTATTTTGTTTTTTAGATTGAATATATATACATATATAGGTTAACTTGGTTGTTTTTTTTTTAAAAAAAATTTGGTTTTTTTTAATCAGTTTTGAACATTAATAATGAGTTGGTGAAGAACTAGTTTTTGTATTTTTTTTCTTATTTGTTTTATTTTGGGGTGATTTCTTTCACATGACTCGAATAACGAGTTTGACTTGCTTACCTGAGTTTTCTTGAGATATTTTTATTTTATTTATATGATTTTAATTTTTAATATTTAGTTGATTGGAATTGAAATCTAGGTTTTTTATTTGCATTTCATGGGGTTATCACAGTTTCATGATCTTGATAATCCATGGTGATATTATTATTATTTTTAAAATATGATTCAATATATCACCATTTTACCGTATGAAAAGTGTTTCATCATAATGCTTTAAATTCTAGGTTTTCTAATCTTGCTATGATTTTTTCGTAGTTGGAAATTATTATTTGATCTGCAATTTAGGGCAAGCCTAGTATATCACACATTTTTAATGCTATTGAAAAAGGGAAAAAAAAGTTTTATTAAATCCACAGATTAAAACTCTTATTTGAGTTCTTTCACGTGTGTGATGTGTTTATTAAGGTGAGAATTCCCAATGATGTTGGCGATGGTCTCTCTGGAATTTAAGAGTCCAGGATAAGGACCCCCTCTCGCGATCCCTGGATTCTTCCACTGTCTTCTTATGTCAAGTTCAGCTTCCGTGACCAGCACGTGGCGTGTCACCGCCCGCCACCTTTGCCACGTGGTCAAGTTTTCACACGCACAAGTGTCCTAACTGACGGCTATTTGGTGCGGGTTTTGTTTCAACGCGGCCACAAACCGCACCCTCGGATCACGTGCTAATCGCATGGCCGGAGATAGCTCCTGATTGATGAGAGCAGCATGAATCTGGTCCGTTGATATCACGAGATCTATGTCATCATGCCCGACGCCATATGAAATCCTGTGAAATGAATGTTTTCTGATTTTGTATACTTATTAGCTATTGGTAGACTTTATGTGTCAGTGACGTGGGAGATCATGGGTCAAACTGAGATGGTCAAACTGAGAGTATTCCTGTACACAGTACATCACTTTACATGACACTATGACAGTGTTTTCTTCTTTGTCAAAAACTCAAATCTAGCGTTTGTAAGAAAATGGCATTGAATTTTCATTATAAAAAAAAACACAAAGAAAAAGGTATTGGAAATTTTTATTGTTTTCTTCCAGTCATGTTCATATATTCAAGTGAATAATTTTAGATTATGAATGGATAAATTTTTTAAATATATTAACAATTACTATAACTTAATTATTAATTATGTTTTTGATCTCCTGATTTGGTCTTAGATTATTAAATTTTTATGTGATACGTGAGATTTGGATCATGATTAATCAGATTATTTTTAAAATGAGAAGATTCTAATTCGATAGGCTATGCTTGTTATTTTTTGCTTAACCTTTTTCAAATAATTTGTTGCTCCCAACACATATAGTTAAATAATAATAATCGAACTCAATTTTATTTTGTATTTTAGAATTGTTTTGAAAAGTTTTTTAGGTTGACAAATTGATTTATAGGTGTTTTGAAGAGGTTTTTTATATGTTTTTTAAAATGAATTACAAAATGGTTTTTTAGAGGGGGAGTGGACGTGCCTTGATTTTTCGGGTATCAAAGTAGTGGTTGAAATCCGGGCAAATAGACAACACATTTTTTACTTCAGTAATTTTTCTTAAAAAAAAAGATTTTTATTTCCTTTAAAAAACTAAAAAAACATAATACATGGGTGCGTGGGCCTGATTTTGTTTCTAGTGGCCTAGAAATTATGGGTCACCAAGCATGTGTTCCAAAACTCTTTTCCAAGGTTTTTAGTGCATGATAAATTAAAAAAAAAATTATTTGACCCAGTTTGGTCAAAATTTTGATGGGTTAGGACACAAATTCAAGTTTTTTTTATATATTTGTTTTGAACTTTAATGCATTTTTTCCGTATTGTTCAGTTTTGGCTGAATTAGAGTAAGGATCTATTTATCAATCAATGACTGATTTGCATACATAATAATAATAATAATAATAATAATAATAATAATAATAATAAGCCAATAATTCTAGAGTATGATGAGAGAGTATCGTCAGAACGTGGAATCCTCTTTCCATATTCCATATTCCATGCAAGAAATTTAATTGAAAGAGATACAACGACTAATTTCGCCTAATTTGTTGATTTTTTAGCCAACTTTCACTTTCTTCTTCCTTTTATTTCACAAATTAAAAAACAATATATTCTAAATAATGTTTAGTTTGCTTTTGTATTATTACTGGACCACGCACCTCAATCATGTTAGGTTAGAAAATCATGATTTAAGCAGGAAAAAAAATCCCCAATGAAAGTATAAAAACCAAATTAATGAAAATACAAACTCTCGGAAAATGCAATTCAATTTTTATTTATTTATTCTATAAAAGTTAAGCTTCAAGGCCATCGGCTAAACCCAAAGTAAATCAGACTTCATCAAGTCGTCCTGATTTCTGGTCTGCCAACCTTCTATATATAAATAATAATTTATTATTTTTGGAGTTAGAAATTTTTGTGAGTTTGAGGAAGAGTGATGCAACGACACCAGGAATTCTGGACATAGAAGAATTCCGAGTGATAATAACCGAGGTGATGCTGGGTTCTCACTTCTCAATGTTAAGAATGAGCCCACTGGACCTTAGCCCACTGGATAAAGCCCTCTCCAATTTTGATAGCTTGTCAAACCATTTCAGGTCCATTTTGAAAACCATGAAAAACAAAATCACCATAACATGATGATTTTTCCCTTAAAAACAAGTTTCCTGGCTATTTCAAAAGTTAGTTGAGTTTGTTTTTGAAAGTATTTTTTTATTTAAAAATATATTAAAATGATATTTTTATTTTATTTTTTTTAAAATTATTTTTGACATCAACTTTATGAAAATGATCTAAAACATAAAAAAAAAGTTTAATTTAAAGTAAAAATAAAAAATAGAAAAATTTCAAAAGCATTACCAGACACCCACTTAATGTGATAAGGGATTCATGACAGAGAAAACAATGACTATCATGTCCTTTTTTTATATTAAAACTTTCTTAATTTTATTATTTAACAATCAATTTATTAGTAATTAAGTTTTATAATTTTTTTTGATTTGTTTTATTTGAAGCTATTATGGTTTCATTACCCAAGCCATAAATTTAAAAAGGTTAACCTAAGTTAATCTGAGTCAATCCAATATAATATCATCTCAATATTTTTTATATAAAAAAATATATTATCTTAATTTTTTTAATATAATTATATTTTTACCAATTATTCATGTTTTTTTTTTAAACCTATTGAATTAATCAGGGTATATGGATTCAAGTATCTTTTTTTATTTAAATGGCATTCTTTCAATTAACAATGATGATCCTAGGTTAGGTTATACTTAAATTTGAGAGACAAAATTCATGACATTATGCTAGTGATTTCGTCAATACCGATAATAACTAGTGCCGAGAAACTTTAAGGATCAACTAATTATGAAGGAATAACATATGAAAAATAAAAATAAATAAAAAACATTTTCTTTTTAGTTTTGGATCCATAAAGAAGCTAAAATCCAGATTGAGTTTAGGCTTTAAAATAGGAACCTAAAGTGTTGAGTTTCACTTAGTTTGAACTCTCCGTATTCAGCTTTACATTTCAGTTTTTATTTTTTATAATTATGATTTTTTCTTAAAAATATATGTTGAACTTTTTTCATTAAAAATAAATGATCTCTTAATTCCGTATAATTTCGCAAGCACTTCCATCCATTTTCTTTTCATTTTTTTTTTGTTATTTTGCACCAATAAAAAATTTGAAAAAAATACAGTGAAATTACGGATCTCACTTGAAACAAGAGAGAAATCTCTTTTAATTTTGATTCTCGAAGTCATTCTGATTTTTTTTCTTTGGAAAAGCTATATTTATACAAATATATGTTTGAAAGTGAGTTTGATGTTGCTTTTGAAAGTGATTTTTTCTCAAAAATACATTAAAATAATATTTTTTTATTTTTTAAAAATTATTTTTGACATCAATATATTAATTTTTTTTAGTTCAAAATAAAAAATAAAAATAATTTTTTTAAAAAACATTTTTAAAATGCTGTGTTACAAAGGAAAACTTTTCTTAACTTTTATTACAACGAGAATATTTATGATGCCAAAAAATAGCTAGTGTCATTTTAATCGTTATTTTTTTATATTTTGATGTTAATTTTAAAAAGGTTTGATATAAATAGAAAACAATTCTAAACGGAAATATTTTTATTATTTTAGATAGATGACGAGTTAGTTTGTTTTAATCTCTATCTTTTTCTTTAAGATAGGCTGATAAGTAACTAAAAAGATGCTTTTAATTAGTCCATAAACATTATAAAATTCAATAAAAAAATACCTTTTTAATCTATAAATTTGTACCGTGTCAAATATTTATTTTCAAAATTTATTGCGATTTTTAAAAATAAATTATTAATCAATCTAATTCTGAACCCAAACACAAGCTGAGAAAGATTTTTTATTTTTGGTTTTTGCTTATATAAGCAGGAGGACATTGCAGTAATTTGAAACATCACAGTCCCTCTCTTCTTCTAGCTCTTAGCATCACATATATATATAATTTTTATATTTATATTTTCCGCACAATTACCTCCCCTTCCCTTTCTCAGAGGCTTACTAAACTATAAATCAATATCAATCCAAACACGGCCGTAGGGTTTTCTCCTCCTCATTCCTACCAAAAACCCTAACTCAAACCCACACCACGGACACTCATAATCGTAAAAGATCTCTGAAATCGCCATCAGGCAAGCTACTTCTGGTAACCCTTTAAAGAAAAAAGGCTCATACTTTGGTATCGTCTCAAAACCCTAAAAAGGCAATCAAATTTTGCTGGTTTTTGAGTTGTAAACTGTTTTTAACCATGGATGATGTTGAAAAAGCGATACTTATAAGTTTTGAAGAATCGGGCGCTATAGATTCAGCTCTAAAATCACAAGCAGTATCTTTCTGCCAGCAAATTAAGGAGACCCCGACTGTATGCCGTATTTGCATTGAGAAGTTATGTTTTTGCAACATTGTTCAGGTTCAATTTTGGTGTTTGCAGACTTTACATGAGGTTATTAGGGTTAAATATGCTATGCTGAGTTTAGAAGAGAAGGATTTCATTAGGAAATCTGTCTTTTCTATGTGTTGTTTTGATCTTATCGATGATAAGAATAACAATGCTGTTAGGATTTTAGAGGGTGGTCCTGCATTTATAAAGAATAAGCTTGCGCAGCTTTTTGTCACTTTGGTTTATTTCGAGTACCCTTTAATTTGGTCTTCTGTGTTTGTTGACTTTTTGCCTCATTTGAGGAAAGGGGCGGTGGTTATTGATATGTTCTGTAGGATTTTGAATGCGTTGGATGATGAATTGATTAGTTTAGATTACCCACGGACACCTGAGGAGATGGGGGTTGCGGGGCGGGTCAAGGATGCTATAAGGCAGCAATGCATAGCGCAGATAGTGAACGTTTGGTATGAAATTGTTTCAATGTATCGGAATTCTGATCTGGACCTTTGTTCTAATGTGCTAGAATCAATGAGGAGGTATATTTCGTGGATAGATATCGGGTTGATTGTGAATGATGCATTCATTCCTTTATTATTTCAAATGATTTTAGTTGGTGGGGGGTCTGAGCAGCTTCAGGGTGCTGCTACGGGGTGTGTTTTGGCTGTGGTTTCGAAGCGGATGGATCATCAATCAAAGTTAGCAATATTGCAGAATCTTCAGATAAATAGGGTTTTTGGGTTGGTAACTGGAGATATTGACTCAGAGTTGGTGTCAAAAGTAGCAGCATTGATTACAGGGTATGCCGCTGAGGTTCTGGAGTGTTACAAAAGGGTGAATACAGAAGATGCTAAGAGTGTTTCTCTGGAGCTTTTGAATGAAGTATTGCCATCTGTCTTTTTATGTGATGCAGAACTGTGAAGTGGACACCACATTTAGTATTGTGCAGTTTCTCTCTTGTTATGTTGCCACCATGAAGAGCCTTTCTCCATTGAGAGAGAAACAACTGCATCATGTGGGGCGGATGTTGGAAGTGATTTGTGCACAAATTCGTTATGATCCTATCTACCGTGATAATCTTGATATGCTGGATAAGATTGGGAGAGAGGAGGAAGACACAATGGTGGAGTATAGAAAGGACCTATTTGTGTTGTTGCGTAATGTGGGTCGCGTGGCACCAGGATGTTACTCAAATGTTTATCAGAAATTCTTTAGTCAGTTGTATCTCATCTGTGTCAGAAAGAAATGTTGAAGAGGTAGAAGCTTCACTTTCTCTTTTGTACGCACTTGGAGAGTCATTAAGTGATGAAGCCATAAAAACTGGAAGTGGACTGTTGAGTGAATTGGTGCCAACCCTCGTTTCGACTAGGTTTCAATGCCATTCTAATAGGTTAGTTGCACTTGTGTATCTGGACACCATAACTAGATATATCAAGTTTGTTCAGGAGCATACTGAGTATGTCCCCATGGTTTTGACTGCATTTCTGGATGAGAGAGGAATTCACCACCCAAACTTCCATGTGAGGCGTAGAGCTAGTTATCTGTTCATGAGGGTTGTGAAATTGCTAAAAGCAAAGCTTGTTCCTTTCATAGAGTCAATTTTGCAGGTAGTAAGCAAACCATCTTGCTTTTGGAAATCAATTGTCTATACAACTCCTCTTATAGATATTATTCAATTGTTATACCTTGATATTCGTTGAATTGACAGAGCCTCCAAGATACAGTAGCTCGGTTTACATCTCTGAATCATACATCAAATGATTTTTCAGGATCTGAAGATGGTAGCCACATCTTTGAGGTACTCCAACCATGCTTTATGTTCTCTTCTTAAATTCTCTCAAATCTGGTTTTGAATACACACATATTCAGTCATGCATTGCATATCAACATACAGGTAAATAGATTTTTTTAGTTTGTATGAAATTTTTATTGGGTGATGGGTCCTTGGTTTCTGCTGATATACATTGATACAATTCACAGGCAATTGGTCTCTTAATTGGAATGGAAGATATACCACCTGAAAAGCAATCTGATTATCTATCTTCACTGCTCACTCCTCTTTGCCATCAGGTTATGGTTAAATTTGAAGTTACCTAACCTTTCCTTTCCCTTGCTCATTTTTTGAAGCGGTTTACCTATGCTTATCTAAAATTGTTGTTAGAATGTCTTCTGAAGAGCTTCCTCAAACATGCTTCCTATGCCTAATGGTGTTTTTACTGATTTTCTTATACATGTTTCTGAAGTATTCTTGTTTGATCTAGGTGGAAACATTACTCATAAATGCCAATGCACTGAGTCCGGAAGAATCTCCAGTGAAAATTGCTAATATTCAGCAAGTAATCATGGCAATTAATGCACTCAGCAAGGTTCTTTTCCCCCCTTGGCTTTCTAAATTCTATTTCTTTCTCAGTTTTCCCTTCAATAAAAAAAATGGGGTGTATATTCTTTAATCACTTGTAATTAACTGTCAGCTTTTCAATCACATGAAATTTGTGCATATTAGGCTTCCTCATTTTCCTGATTATAGTTTGTCAGTGTGCTAGGATACAATCTTAGCATGTTTCTCTTTACAGATTTTTTTGATTCTTTGCTGGACTCTTAACTTCAAAGAGATGCAATGTCTCAAGAAAATTTCCTTTTCTGACACAGGGTTTTAGTGAGCGTCTGGTAACTGCGAGTCGCCCTGCAATAGGTGTCATGTTTAAGAAGGTTGGTATTTCAGATCTTTGTTTTTGTTTCTCAAGCCACATGCTATCTCTGGGCTGGTCATCCTTTGCAAAATCCAGCGAGTTCATGAACCCCTATGAATGATTTTACATGATTGTCCTCATCATTTTTATGATTAATTACTGTCAAGTCAGGCATGGATCTTACTTATGGCTGCGTTGATATATTTTTCCTCCATGCCTCTGTGTGGTGGACTGTTTGCATATTCATTTACTATACTGATGGGATGACAGTTTTGCTGTGCTACAATCCATCATCTGTTTCATTCCTTTATTCTTTGAACTCCTAATTTAGATCTTCTACATTTTTAATTATTGCAATATTTATGGTGACAAATTGAGAATGAAATGTTACATTGCATAATGATAGATGCTAGGATCTGCTAGACGCTACTGTAGAAAAAGCTAGAACAGAAATTCTGTCATTGCATCTCTTTTCTTTGTGTTGAGGTTTTATTATCTCTTTGTGATCCAGACATTGGATGTTCTCCTCCAAATACTTGTTGTATTTCCAAAGATAGAGCCTTTACGGAACAAGGTAAGAATGAGATATGGAGCCATGGAAGTACTTTAATTTGATATTTTGTTGGCTTTGCATATTGCCTAAAGCTAGCATTCATTGTATTCAGGTCACGTCCTTCATTCATCGTATGGTAGATACTTTAGGTGCATCTGTATTTCCTTTCCTTCCCAAGGCATTGGGACAATTGCTTGCAGAAAGTGAGGTAAAAGGAACAATTCCCATTTTACCAGCTTACAATCTTCACTCTGATTTTTTTTTGTGAGTTTTGTTGATTACCGTTATTATTATTTTTATTTTTATGTAATCCTGATTGCTCTTTGGTGTGATAATGGAATGAGATTTATTTATTTGCCTGGATTATTTTTTCTATGGTTGATGTCCTGGGGCAGGAGCAATACCAGATTGTGAACCCACATCAAGTTTAGGAGGGGGATGTGTTTTATTGGACCTTTTTACATGCAGATCTGTTATGGTCATTCCCTAGGACTGTGTGCAATATTATTCAAGAATAGAAAATCTCCATATATTTTTTATTCATGTCACTTTAAGTTTTACCAATTGAGAACTGGAATTGATATGTGTCAAGATATTTGAACCATTAAGAAGGATTTTGGCCTTGTTTTACTGAACTAGTAGAACAATAATGATTTTGATGTAATAATATCAT
Source organism: Salix viminalis (assembly GCA_029228465.1). NCBI lineage: Eukaryota > Viridiplantae > Streptophyta > Magnoliopsida > Malpighiales > Salicaceae > Salix > Salix viminalis. The sequence goes on along the minus strand of CM055428.1, from coordinate 9,939,552 downwards.
GTACAAGTTGGCACAAGACTGGTTTGAGTATTTGTTGTACAAGTGTTTTATGTTGGGTTTGGACTTGGACATTCTGGAAATTAAATGTCTAGATTAAAGAAGATAGGGATTGGGGTTTGGAAATTGAGTTGGAATGAGTGAAAAACTAATGGCATCATTGCTAAAAATATTGCAATTGCTCTTCTTTAAAACTATAGAGAAAGGGGGTCAGTGTTTCACAGTCAGAGATTAATAGATATTCCCAGTGCGATGCTCTCTCACTCGTGAAAAAATTAGATCCATAGTTATCATGGTGCATCCTACTTTTATGAGTAAAAAACACTTTATCAGGAGTATGTAATCATTTCTTAGTGCAATAAAGACTTAGGTTCCTAAATAAGAGAACACTGATGTTCAATCTAGGAAAAGAGAACCTAAATGAGGAGCTATAAATATTTTTAAAGATAACTAAAATAGAAACCTTGCCCAATAAATTTCCCTGGAAATATAAAATTATCGAAATACCCATGCAAATCTGAAATTACAAGATATTCCTGAGTTATGGAATCATACAAAACCAGATAAAAGTAATTTGTTAATTTCCCACAACACAAGCTGTTGCATTTTTGGGGAAATTTATGTTTTGTGGCGGTAGTTAGGATGTTAATTTACTCCTTACTTTCAGCCTGCATGAGTATAGAGAGTGACAAAAGGGAATGATCCCATCATGTAACTTTGATTGAAAACATTAAATGGTTAAAGTTTAGTTTGTTGGGCTCCCTTGGATGTGAGATAGCAGTTATTTTTGTTACAAGGGTTCTAGCTTGCTTTGTCTTCTCAGCAATTCCTTAAGGTTTAGCCATGGCTGCGTGTTGTTTGATTGTGTTTGGATAAAAGTTATGCTAATAATGTGTTTGAGCACATCGTAATCTTGTGCTGGAATGAAATGCCATCTTTCTCCTTGTGCAACGGCAGAGCCTGAACAATTTTTGTTGTCTTTGTGTATTTTATCATTTTCAAACAAAACATGCATTTTTTGCATCAGGTTTCAGTACTTTTTTTTTTCTTATCATATGTTCTAGTATGTTCTTAAAACCATAAAAAGAAAAAAAAGAGAATAAATATATAAAAGATTCAAGGAATTTCTAGTTTGATCTAGAGCAACATTTGGAAGTGGAACCTCGTATAAGTAAGTGATTGAGAATAACACATTAGATGATGGTTGAAAGGAAAAAGAAGAAGAAACAAGAGTAATAGAACTTTTTGGGAAAAAGTAGTTTTTATTTCAGGTAAGTTTTACTGAGAAAGTTGAAAAGGAAAGTTTAAGCATAAACAACTAGATTTCTCAAAACTTGCAGTGAGAGAGAAAATATGAAAGGTGTGGATGGATAATATGATCTTTCACTATTTTTGTACTAGTTTTAATAATGGCTCATTGCTGTATGCTATGAAAAGATCTCTTATTCTGGTAATCTAATTAAAAAAGGGAAGGTGTTTTCATAATGGTTTAAAGGTTCAAAAAAACGTGTAAGCAGATCCTTTATTTCTTGCTGCAAGTTCTGTTCTCATAGACGCTTGCTATTTTGGCTTTCTAGTCACAGTTTTTGGCTTCTGTAGTGCTTGCCATCAGAATCTACTCAGATTCAACTTCTTTTTGATAAACATTAGACAAGTGATGTTTTTTACCCAGATTTGACAGGGGGAAGTCTACATGGACATCTTTTGGAACCTTGTAAACCGCATGAAATGATCATTGCATTGGATTGGTACATTTTCTCTTGTGACATGAATGCCTGATTCTAGATTTTGTTTTATTGTAGCCAAAGGAAATGGTTGGTTTTCTTGTTCTGCTCAATCAGCTTATATGCAAATTCAGCACCTCAGTGCATGACATAGTGGAGGAAGTTTTTCCTGCTATTGCTGGTAGAATATTTAGTCTTATCCCAACTGAACCATTTCCCTCAGGACATGGGACCAATTCTGAGGTATTGAAATTCTGTCAATAGATATTTATTTTAACATTCTCCTTCCAAGGGCCTCTCTTTAAAGCAAACGATGAATGTATTTTTAGCTTCATTATATTAATTTTCCAGACATTGTTCAAGTTTTGGTTCTTAGAGTTTAAATGTTATCTTATGTGTGCCTGGATGGTAGTTTTCCTGTCTGCTGGAAGAGTTTTATGTGAAATTATGTTGCTATCTAATATTGCTTCTACTTCTGTTTGCATCAAATTGTTTCATGAACTAGTTTCATCATGGTGAAAGCATGCTCGATGGTGAAGGCATCGTAATAGTCGCCAATTCACTTTTTTCTTTTCATCATAGTGACAGCATGCTCAATGCACTTTGCAAATCTTGATTGACATACTATTTCAAATAAACTGAAACAAGTTTTTCATTTAAAGTATCCTAGGCAAAACTCTTTATCTAAAGGTGATGCTTTGAACTATCTTGAATAAGGACCTGTTGACTTATTTTGCAGGAAATTCGTGAATTACAAGAACTCCAAAAAACATGTTACACGTTTTTTCATGTGATAACTACGCATGATCTATCTTCAGTCTTCCTTTCACCTAAGAGTAGAGACTACTTGGATAAGATGATGCAGCTGCTACTTCAATCAGCTTGCCATCACGAGGATATTCTTGTGAGGAAGGTGCGTCTGACATATCATTTTGTCCCTTGAAGGTTTAGATTGATGATATATTTGCCCTGTCTTGAACTCAAGGTATCATTTTATCCCTCTGTGATTCAGGCATGCGTGCAGATATTCATAAGATTAATTAAAGACTGGTGTACAAGACCTGATGTTGAAGCAAAGGTTTGTCATCCTCTAAGATCCTGTTCTTTAGTGATTTTTTTGTCAAGGAGTTTCTTTTCTTTTTCTCTAATGGAACTGAATATTCAGGTACCTGGTTTTCGAAGCTTTATAATCGATGGCTTTGCTACAAACTGTTGTTTTTACAGCGCACTTGACAAATCCTTTGAGTTTCATGATGCAAACACTGTAAGAACTGAATAATGGATTTTGATACAAGTGCTGTTATATTTTTTTTTCTCTCTAAAAACGAAAGATATAAAGATGCACTTTATCAGATCTTTTATTTTTCCCATTGCATCTCATATTGTTTTCTGTGCCAAGTTGTTGACCATCATCCCCATCACATTCCTATTAATTTAATAATTGGATGCTAGATTTGCCTGTTGAAAATTTTCTGGCATAGTTCTTGATACATGTTTGTGAAGTTGCTGTTCTGATTCTGTCTGACAGCTCATTCTGTTTGGAGAAATTGTACTTGCTCAGAAGGTTATGTACGAGAAGTTTGGTGATGGTTTTCTTCATTTTGTAACAAATTGCTTTACTACTGCACATTGCCCTCAAGATGTAGCTGCACAATATTGCCAGAAGTTGAAGGTAACAAAATAGTGCTAACATATCTTACTAAAGTTGTTGGATGTCTGTGTAGGTGCATTTTGTCCAACCAAATATAAATTATGGGATCTACCCCACTATTATGGTTGCTTGAGTTTTGGTTTTCCCTGTGTTTTTCACATCATATTTTATTCTAGCAGTTGTCCAGGGAAAAATTATATCCATTTTTTGATAATTAATTAATTTGACCAAATTTTGGTTTAATTGGGAACTGTTTTCCTAACTTTCTGGTGACATGATAATCTTTTAGTCATATGAAATCTTCCAACCTGATATAAATACGTGATATCATTATGCACACAGAGGTGAGCCCTTCCCTGTTGCTAGATCTCCCTGCGCAGAGTTCCCACCCTTATTTTCTTCTATATCTGTTATTGGTTCTGGGATGCAGTATAACCGTAGCTTCAGAGATACAAATTAGTGCAGGTGTTTGTGCTTCGATGCATTGTGGACAATGATAGAGCCACTTTAAGATCTTGGAATTAAAGATTTCATCAAGTGCAATTTACTGTATATTTTGATGTAGGAATGGGAAAAGTAAGCTTACGGTTTTATAGGGATAGATGGGAATGATAACTGATGGTAAGGTATTCATTTTCTAATTCCTTGGATGTATGGAAGTTTGAAACATCATCTTTCCTTGTTTGGTTGAAAATGGAAGGGCGGGTATGATTATATATTTGTATCTTTCATCTGGGGAGGTTGGATTGGATTGAAGTTTGATGATAGAAAACACAAGTCAAAGATTATAAACTCAACTCCCTTTAACACTTGAACTTCGGGTGTTGGGTTTTTAGCATTTGAGTGGATTGGGGGCTATGGCAAATCCTCCTATCCTTTCTTTCTCTAAAGCCCCATCTAGGCAAAGCTCGGAGGTTTTGAACTCCCGTTTTCCTCTCCCTAATTCTCATAACTTTTTAATCCAAGCTTAGTATCAAGCATGTAAGATTGAGAAAGGATTGAGGCTGATTATTTAAGCTCTTAAATAGATTTAGTTATTGAAATTTCATGTTTCTTTTATCATGAAAATTTCTGTTATGTGCTGAAAGTTTTAGTTTCCTGGATATGCTAGTATGGCACATAGTTTGTTTGAAGGACGTATTTGGTTTTAAAAATATCCTTGCTTTATGTTTCAATGAATTAGGCTTCCATCTTGAATGCAGCTACATGCATCACCAAAAACTGACAAGTTGAAATGGGTGTAGAAATGATCAAACATGGTTTAATTGCTCCAATTCTGCTCTGTGCATCTGATGTTTGTATGTGCAGGGTAATGATATGAAGGTATTGAGATCATTCTACCAGTCACTCATTGAGAATTTACGACTGCGACAGCAACAGAATGGAAACCTTGTTTTCAGATAGCAAGAATCAATACGATTTTTATGGAAACCAAAAGTCGTCGTTTTGCCCAATTGTTCGTGATATATTTTTTTTGGCAACGATCCAATTCCATTTCTCTGAAGGTGTGTAAGACTTGGCTATCAGCTGGTTGTTATCTTGTTGGGGCATATTCTTTGTATGTGTTGCTCTTACACAATTTAATGTGCAGGTTCTTCATGTAAATAGTACGACAAGTTTATTGTATGGACAACGAGGTATTTTATGAACTGAACTCCTTTCCTTTTCATGGTGGTCTGGTGTAGATTGATTATTGCTGTTTGGAATTGGTTTTTGTGGAGTAACTGATTTGATCTCACTTCCATGCAGAGTTGTATATTTCCGGCAACAGTTTCTTTATCTTGAATAAGCTGGTTTGGAAGAGCAGCTTATGTTTTTTGGGTGGATGTATGTAATCAAAAGTTAGCTGTCTAGGTATTTATTTAAAAGAAGTGGCTAAAGTTTTTGAAGGGCCATATTTTGCAGGGGGAAAATATGAAAATAAATTTTGTTTGGGATCATGCCGTGTTTTGCTATTTATTTCATTCACATTCATTATTCCAACCGTGTGCCTGTGATGATGCTCTTTCCGCGTTGGGGAGAATTTTCTCTTGTCTAGAATTTTGGGAATCAGAAAACAAAACGTTTGCTTATAAATTACCGGCTGTCTTGTCTTCTCTCGCAGTAGGTTTTCCTGCCCCTTTTCGCGCAATCAAGGGCATATTACTTGTATTGATAGCTTTCATTTTTGACCTAATCGAGATATCACTAATAATAGCAATCGATTTTCTAACCCCAGAATCCCGCCTGAGCATTTCACGTGAGACTGCAGTAGACTTGAGCTGTGTACTGCTGGGAGTTGGAAAGTTGTAGTCCTCTCTCTGCGTGATGAGCTGAAAGAAGTTCAAAATCTCATAAATTATATCTAGCAGCATGATCACCGCTGATAATTCTTGCACTGCCTGAAAGAAGGAGACTTTCACAGCCACATCGTCATTCTATGCTCTGTACCAGATCGCAGGCGTCATGATATGGTCGTTGACCCGATGAACACCGAGAAATTGAGGAGGATGCGGGGGTGGGTTCTTAGCAGCATACTTGTTGTTTGGCACCGGGGGGGTAGATGTGATTGCTCCTTTTTCACTTTGACAATAACCTCTCGTTTAGTGGCAGGCAGGTCCTTTTCTTGATCGCATGATTTTAACCAATGGGAAGGAGTTCTGTTTTCCATGATTTCAATCTATAAAACCTTCCTTTCTCTTCCCTGCACGTGTTCCAATGCGTGTTCAGTATTTCTCATTTCTTGTGTTTATCTCGTTTCTTTTTATGATGCTATAAGCCTTGTTTTTAAAGGAAAAATACGCATCATAATTGAATATCTCATCTTTTTTTTTCTTATGTCAAGTATAAAGGACACGTGCAAACAAAGATAGGAAAATAATAATAATAATAATAATCATATTATCGATATCAGGTTGAAAAGAGAGAGAAAAAGTTAAATATTTATTTTAAGTTAGGAAAAATATAATTTGAGGGTAAGTATTTTTAATATCAATTATGATGATAACACAAATAAAAATAGAATAATTTTATTTTTGGGGATAGAATATAGTTAAATTACCTAATAATTGATAAACATGGAATAAATCAAACTAATGTGTTCATTTTGCGGCGTTCAAGAAAGGAGACTGAAGTATTCATAGGATACAGACAATAAAATCTTTATGCACTCATCATTTATTTTCACAGACAAGGGATTTCCCTGTCAAAAAAAGAAGATCAATATTGTTTTCTCCTGCTTAATAACAACTCGGACGAGACTCAAGTGAGCAGGAGAAGAATGAGTAAAAATTACGAATATTCCGACCCCGAAATTGACCTAGCAACACGCACATATATTAGTTATACTGAGATAATAAATGCAGATTTTCTCTCTCTGGTGACATCAAACTCAGCCACGGAATTGATGTCATCAATCCACCAAGAACACACACATATCTATCTATCTATAGAAAAAATGAAAAAAAGTAATCTTTTTTTTACCTTATGAGATTGTAAGTCGAGATTGTTTATTGAATTATTTATTGTAAATTACTTCCGATTTTGTATATTCTGTGGCTAATGAGGATTTCATTCTTCATAACTCGGTTAAGATTTGAATTTTGTTAGCTAAGCAATTGACAATTCTTCAACCTCGGGAGGATTATTATAATCTTAAAGAAAAGAAAAAGGGTATAAAAAAGGAGAAGATGGGCTGATGCTGATGAATATTATTAGCTTTCAACTTATTTGGTTTGTTAAATTTTTATACTTTAACGTCCCTATGTTAAAGGTTTATTTATTTTTTCTTAATTTTGGTTTTCAATACATATATTTTTATTCTCCATATTTGAATTGGAGGATTGGGCTCTTATAGTTTCATCAAATTGATTTCATCCATTTTGTCACATTAAATTAGTTTAAAAATCAAGTTTTATAATTTTTTGATGTAATAATTATTGTATCATAACTAAATTAATATCATTTTCTCTTCTAATTCCATTATTTAATATTAGATTTAATGGATATTGAACTTTTTATTTTTTATTTTACATTCTATGAGGATAGCTTGACATCACAACCCGAGTTTTGAATTTGTCATGCTCACTTTAATTGACTCAGGATTTTTGTATTGTTTTATTTTATATTAAATTTGATCATCATTCTTTAATTATTGTTTCTTCTTCTTCTTCTTTTTTGATTATATTTTTGAAATTTCATTCTTTAATATTGGATTGTAAAAAATTGTGCTTTGTAATTTCTTTTGGTGTGGTAATCATAATCTCATGATCCGAGTTAAAAATATAAAATGTTATCTCGAATTCATATAGGTATTTTGTTCTCAATCTATTCCTTTACATTGATTTTTTATATTTTAGCTTTCAATATTAAGTTTATTAAAAATTATATTTTTATTTGTTTTCTATGAGACAAACTCAATCTCATTACCTGGTTATTGAGTTTATCATGCTAACTCGGATGGACTCATTTTATTTTTGTTCTTTAATATCAAAATTAAGTTATATATTTTTTTTCTTTTATCAAGTATTGTTTTTGTACAAGTATCATTATCATTTCCCCCCTCAAACGTCACGATTTATTTTTGTTTTAAAACAAGCTAATAGTAATTGAACATCATTTTTCAAATTATAAAAAAAAACCTAACCGACCAGCAAGAAAACCTGAGCCACCTCCTTTATATCAAGCTTAATAGTCTTGAACTTCTAACGCCGTTTTGGGAATTGATGGTTTATTGAGGTTAAATTTAATTTTTAGATTGTTTTGAAATACTATATCAAATATAATTTTTTTTTAAATAAAAAATATTATTTTAATATATTTTCAAATAAATAAATAATCATTACAAAACTTCCAAACACATTCTATTTAACTCTTATTAATTATAAGTATTATATGACTGGGACCGCCGGCCGGCGGGACTCGTTAGCTCGAATTGAAGTCTTGTAATTTTATGGTGACCATATTGGTAATAGCTTATCCTAATTAAAAATGATTTTAAGAAAAACCCACATGATTTTATCATGTTCAAGCTTTTGATCACAATTATAATTAAATAATACAAGTACAGATTGAATATTGGCCATTGATGTAGGTTTCTAGAAATCGTGTATGAACGATGAACTTGCTTTTCCCGAGAAGACTAGCAAATGAATTTCGTATGTTAAAGGTTTTTGTAAATCAAATATTGAAAATCAAGCTTCATTATTTTTTTTCATGCGATAATTATAGTCTTGTAATTTGAATTATGAGTATAGAATATTAACTTGGATTGCTTTAAATTTTTTAAATATTATATTTTTATTTTATCATTCAATAATAAATTTATTAAAAATTAAGTTTTTTTTTGTTTTGCTTTTTATAAGGACAGCCCGACATCATAACCTCGATGATGGATTTACAATGCTAACTCGGAATTTATTTTAATTTTATGTCAAATTTGATTCTCATTTTTTAATTGCTTCTTCTTCTTTTTCTTTTTTTTTAATTTTATTTTTAATATTGGATTGTAGAGGAGTATACTTCAAAATTTTCTTTAATGTTGTAATTATGATCTCATGAGTAGGGTCATAAATATAAAATGTTACCTTGAATTGACAATGATTTTTTTTAATCTATATTGTTTTTTCAAACTATTTTTTTTTTAATTTTGTTCTTTAATATTGAGTCCATCAAATTAAATCTTATTTTATATTTTTCTATTAGAAAAGTTCAACCTAATGACTTGAAACATAAGCTAACTATGCCAACTTAGATTAGTAAGCATTGGTTTTTAAATTCCAATCATGAATTTTTTTTTGTCATTTTGCTCTTTAAACATCATGTTATTTTTAAATTCAAGTTATAAAAAAGTATAAACACCCAGCAATAAAACACGAGCCACCTCCTTTCTATCAAGCTTAAAGTTCTTGAACTTTTGAGCCGGCTAGTCCTAACGCCGTTCTGGGGATTGATGGTTTGGAAATGAGTAAAGATTTTATTATTTGTAATTGATGTTGGGTTTTTTTTCCCTGTTAAAATTTGAATTCATCTATTTTAAATTATTTTTTCTAGTATTTTTAGCTTGTTTTAATATACCAATATAAAAAATAAATATATATTATCTGAATGTATTTTCAAACAACAAATAATCCTACCCCTACCACAATTACAAAATACTAATTAAGTTGAAAGGGACAGATTAAAAGGGGCCATCAGCTTAATTATAATTTAATCTAAGCTGCTACAGTATATATTGTAACTGCAGTCCTAGTGGTGGCTGTTTGTAATTCTTGGTGGTGACCGTGTAAGGCACGCTAAACTCAAGATTTCACGGGGGTGATGCTTCTGATGTTGATCTACGGTGGAAAACACTCACCAGGGGTCTGCTCCTAAGAAATCGAGTGGCAATTGATGGAGAGATTGGTGTAGAAGGAGCTCTCAGCTGCTAATTTTGAAAATGATAAACTACGAAAGAATCAGCCAAGTAGCGACAGTCGTTCTCCCTACCCTATCCACGGCTGCTCTAATCTCAAGGGGAGAACAAATCACATATTAATCACAAGTATTCTATGATTTGGACCCGCCGGCCGGCGGGGCTAGTTAGCTAGAATGAAGTATTGAATAGTTTTACGGTGACCATATTGCCAGTAGCCCAGCCTGATCCAAAATAACAATCTAGAAGCGCCCCCCACATGAGTTCACCATGGTAGAGCTTTTGATCGTAAGCAGAATTAAGTAATACAAGAACAAATAGGATATTGGCCATTAATGAAGGTGGCTAGCAACCGCGTGTGAACGCCGAGCAGGTGAAATATCACAGAAACTTCTGTGTCGGCGTTAGACCAAGATTTTTAAATCGGATTACCGTCTGCGCGCTTTTCAAAGTCATGAACAGAGACCTCTGCTATTTTTCTACTCCCTATCTACTACAGAGACTTGAAAAGTACGAAAAAAGAAGAATAGTTTAATGTGGCAATCATTCTTCTAGAGTCGGGAGATTCCTTGAGCTTAGAAGGAAAACAATTTGATTGGTTATCATCATTCGAACACAGACTTCCTTTCCAAGTCTAATGAGCTGGTAAACATCCTACCAGCACCACTAATCCTTTCCTTAATCTTCCTCGTTAAAATCTTTAAGCCAGCGTTGACCAACCCAATAAAAGCTGCATATTTATATATCTATATCTATATATGTGTATATGTATATATACAGACAGCACAAGCTTTTGCCAGAAGGCTAAGACAAGCCTTAAAAAAAGATATTAGAAGATGGTTCTCAAAAAGTTCACCTGGAAATCGGTGATCCTAGGATGTCTCAAAAGTGAGAGCTCGTGCCCAGTGCCAAAACAAGCATGTTCTCAGAGGCTATCCCTGTCAGACTTGAGCAATCCTGATTCACCGATCTCATTCAGTGACCTATCCAACTCTGTTTTTAACCTTCATGTTTTCACACTGAAAGAGCTACAAACGGCGACGAATATTTTCTCAAAAAGCAATTATCTCGGGGCAGGTGGGTTTGGGGCTGTATACAAAGGATTCATTGACGACAAGCTTAGGCCAGGATTAAAGGCTCAGCCTGTGGCTGTCAAGGTGCTGGATTTGGATGGTTCTCAAGGACATCGAGAGTGGCTGGTGAGCAGATAGAGTCGATTCAATACAGTTCATGGAGTAGGCTAGATTTTTTAAATTTTCTGATGAGCATGATATATGTTTTCAATTTTATAGGCTGAAATCCTCTTTCTTGGGCAATTAAAGCACCGCCATCTTGTGAGCTTGATCGGTTACTGCTGCGAGGATGAGAATCGGCTTCTGGTGTATGAATACATAGAGCGAGGCAATCTAGAGAACAAACTATTTAACAGTATGTATTCTCTCATTGCAAACATACTGCAGAAAGAAAATTTCGAATGATCCTGCTCGCTTGACAAATTTATGTTCCTGGCATGTTTTAATTGATGCAGGATATTCTGCAGCTTTGCCTTGGTTAACAAGACTAAAAATTGCAGTTGGGACAGCGAAAGGCCTTGCCTTCCTCCACGAAGAAGAAAAACCAGTCATCTATCGTGATTTTAAGGCTTCAAATGTATTATTAGACTCGGTAATCATTCTCTTCCAGCATTAATTCAACGCATACTGCCGGTGTTACGAACAGGGTTAAGTTCTAATCCGGAAGATGTGTTCTTATTTCAGGATTACAATGCAAAGCTTTCAGATTTTGGCCTGGCAATGGATGGCCCAGAAGGAGATGATTCCCACATTACAACGCCTGTTATGGGCACTGAAGGCTATGCCGCTCCGGAATACATAATGACAGGTAACTCAAGCTGACGTTTTCACAATCAATAGCCAGGAAATTAATCTGCGTAATTTATTGACAGTAACAGTATTTTTTCAGGCCATTTGACAACCATGAGCGATGTGTTCAGCTTCGGAGTAGTACTCTTGGAGCTTATAACTGGTCGGCGATCTGTGGACAGGAGCCGTCCGAACAGAGAGCAGAACCTAGTAAAGTGGGCAAGACCTCAATTGAAGGATCCCCGTAAGCTAGATCAACTAATGGACCCAAGACTTGAAGGCCAGTACTCGACCGAGGGTGCGAGAAAGGCCGCGGCATTGGCTTACCGGTGTTTGAGTCACCATCCCAAGTCTAGACCAACTATGAGCACTGTTGTCAGGACCCTGGAGACTGTGCTTAGCTTGACTGACATTCCAGTTGGACCCTTTGTGTACATTGTCCCAACTGAGGGCAAAATCCCAAGTGATCAAGAAAAGAATGGAAAAGAAAGTAGTAAATGCGACGGAAAGCAGGTGGGGATTAAAGAGAAGGGCTGCGATCACCACCGCAAAGGTCACCAGCTCGGACAGAGGATCGAGTCACTTATGTATAGAGCTGTGTATTCTGATACAGCTTTGTACAAAACCATAGGAACTGGTTTATACTCTCCTAGAAACTAGAGGGAGTTTGCAGATAGGCATAGATCAGATTTACTGATAAGCATACTGTACATTTGGATTACCTTACTGTTCTTTTCGTTTATTTGTTTTTTTTTGGGGGATTTCTATGAAGGAATCCAGTTTTTTTGGGGGGATTTCTATGAAGGAATCCAGTTTATTTTTTTGGGGAATTTCTATGAAGGAATCCAGGTTAAGGTGTGGCCTCTGGAGTTCTTGTACTCTGCTATAAAATTATAGGATACACTCTATAAAAGGTTTAGCCAGAATTTTGGCTACTTTGAATTCAGGCAACTAGTCTTTCTTCTTAGTTCATACACTGTGTATCGCATTAAAAACAATCCAATATCATTTTTAAGTACCCTTCTTTCCTACAAAAAGATTCATTTTAATCCCTTGCCATCTTCCTTTCCTGAAGCAGGGACTCAAACCCAAATCCCTGCCCCCTGCATTTTTCAGGAGGCACCACTGGGCTAGCACGACTAGTGGTTGGTGACCAAGTTCATTCTGATCAGATAATATATACATGTATCATGTGACAAAACTTGGGATAACTTGGTATTGTGGTATGTGTTTTTCAAAACTGCTCTTCGGTTGAATAAATATTAAAAATGATTTTTTGTATTATTTTTGACATTAACCCATTAAAACCATTGAGAAATACAAAAAAAAACTTCAATCAATATATTTTCAAGTAAAAGCACCTAAAAATAATGAACCACCCACTTCCGAACACTCAAGAATTCCATTGGAAGATACAAGTCCAAGCCTCGCAAGAGATGGACGGAAATTTCAAGCTCCAGCCTTTGAAACGATTTTCCAAAGGGAGATTGAGTGCAACGAATCAAATGTTGACAGTGATTTTTGACCGATGATTGTTGGTATAAATAATTGCACTACCGAACACCAGAAATAGACCATTCTTAAGTTCAAAAGGCAGAGAAGGGATTCATCTGACCTGTTCGAAATCTACGCAACAAATTCCACGCAGTAGACCATTCCTGGCTCGAGCCAGAATCAGATTTCATCACTGCCACCAACCCACCAAATGTCGAGTCAGATGAAAGGTGATCGCTTCCTGCTGCCATCCCAACGTTGAGACTTAAGGAACCTTTTCTTTGAAGCTGTGTAATACTTTGAAAAGGAGCCACTGCCGGAAATCTCCTTCTGTTATCATTAGAGATAAAATTAAGATCACAGAACAAGATTTCTATTGGATGAACAAGATTTAAATGAACGTTGTATGACTAAACGCAGAGACAGCCAGCGAGTACTTCACCACTAAGAGAGCTAATTCTTGACTTTGAGGGGAGAGAATTGGTGTTTGAAGACTTCAAACACTGGCAGAATCGTCTTCTCCATAAACTGGTTCCAAAAGGAGGCCCATACCATCTGTGAAATAGAATTCAACGTTGTCCGACATTAGCTAACATAAAACCAACTTGCTATGTGCTCTCATAATTGCCTTGCCAGAAGACACTTTCGTTTTGCATTTTGTCAAAACCTTTTTCCATTTCCTACAAGATTTGTTTTTAGATGGGAGGAAATCACGCCTCCCAGATAGCACCACCATGTTGGCTACCTCAACATGGTGGTGCTATCTAGACAGCTACAAGTCTACAGCATGGAATATCTGGCCGGTTTTGTAATCCGGCTAAAAGTTGCAGTGCTCCCAAGGCTGCGACACTTTGCTATTGAAGCAAAAAATTAGCCAGCATTAAGTTATGGTAATAATTTGGAATTAAAATGTTTGTTTTTCTTATGATTTTAGGGTTTGAATCTTTTGGTTACTAATATGTATTGACTACTGAAAACTTATATGATCAATAATTTCAGAATACATGAGATTAATCGAGATATATACAAGTTTATATGATTGATAACTGTAGAATACATGAGATTAGTCAAGATATAATCAAACTAATTTGAACATTTATATTAATAAAAAAAAATCATTATTTCTGGTAGCAATATCCGGCTGACAACCCATAACTTTTCACCATCAAGACATTAATGTATGTCGACAAGTGTTTTACAAGAGCTCATAAGCAACTATTTAACTTAAACAACCAGTTTTTTTTTCTTCTTCTTCTGAAAAACAGAAAAGCCTAAAGGCGAGCGCTAGCAGGGAGTCAGCTTGCTTGGGTCAGCCCATGTATTTGGGCACGCCCTCACGAGCAGGGAAAAATCTATATTTTTTTTTGTTGTTGTATCTCATTAAAACCAATATCTTCAAGCTTACAAATTATAATTTTTTTTATAATGATGGATTCTGATTTATCAAACTTTTTCACTAACTTTCTTACGAGTGAGTCTGAAGATATTTTTTCTCATCTAAGTGATCCTAATTATTTTCGCATGACTTCATAGTAGACTTGTTAATTCTGTTCTGTTCCGGCCGGAATGTCCGGAACGTTCCGTGCAATTAAAAAAACCGAGATAAAACAATGTCGGTTTCATCTCGGTTTTAATTCCGGCCTGTTTCGGAAATTCTGGCTAGAACGCCTCGGTACCATTCCGGCTCAAGATCATAATATTTCTTTTTATTTTAGAACATTTTATTATCATAATATTTTGGAATTTTAGAGATGTTTCTAATTTTGAGATTATGTTTGTTTGACTTTGTGTTTGTATTGTATAATTTAAAGTTAATTTATCTTGAATTTAAATTATACTTGTTAAATTAATATTTTATTTTTTTCCATATATATATATATATATATATATATATATATATATATATATATATATATATAATTAATTAATTATATATGAACAGTACAACCCCGAAACGGCACACCGAAACGCTCCGAAATTGAAACATTCAGTTCCAATAGAAAAACCGGAACGACGACCGGAACGGTATTGACAACCTAGCTTCATAGACTTTAATTTTATTGTTCATACAATTAAAAAATCACAAAGAAGTAAGAATTTCGCACTAGAAAAAAGATTATTTATTTGTGTTTGCATGGTTAAATATAAACATAGATCCAATTACAGAGTTGAACAACAAACAAGACAATTCTGGTCTTGAGTGCATGTTTACTTTGTAGAGAACAGAGGAAACTTGAATAATCATTCTCAAATAAGCATCTCAAGTAAATGACAAAAAATAAATAGTGAAGATGGTAAATTTGTTGGATTTGTTACCCAAATTGAATACCATCAACAAAAGTGAAATGACTGAAGAATTAAGAGTAATTTTAAATTTTATTTTTAAATTTCATAATAAATTTTTGTTTCATATATTTTTTTAACATAGTTTAATTTATTTAATTTGTTTTACCGAATTAATGATGGTTAACAAATGTATGCTTTATGTGTTGGCAAACGATTTCAACTAGAACATTGTTGAGTTATCTTTATTAAAAAACTCACATGACAATTTGAGCGTACAAGTCAACATCAAAAGTTAAACAAGAATAAAAAAAAATCATATAAATGAAAGTCCAGCTTCCTCAACTCAACCTACCCCTGATTCTATTAGTTTAGGAGAAGATAGTGAAACGTTTATTTATCAAGATAGACCAATTGACCAGAAAGCTACAAAAAAATGACTTAAACATAGACAAGGAAAAGAGAAAGTTGAGGAAATAACTGTAACAACTCTTTTACAACAATTAAAGAATACTTTAGTTGAAATTGAGGATAAAAAAAAAACAAGACAAAAAAAATGATTTTAGAGCAAAAAGCTATATTGATTAAACATAGTCATGAGAAACAAGAATTGCACATGATTGAGAAAGAACAAATTATGAAAATAGATGCCTCTAATTTGGATTCAGTTTCTGCAGTGTATTTTCAAAATGGAGAGTTAGAAATTATGAAAAATAGAGATTTAAATTTTTAATTAATTTGATTGAATTATTTTTAAGGGAATGTATTTTTAATTAATTAGGTTTAAACTTATTGAATACTTTAATTATATTGGTTAGTTTGTTAATTTTATCTATTGATAATATTTTATCATGTTATAAAATTGATATCAACTCAAAATATATAAACATTGGCTCTTCTTAATGGCTTTTATCATTGGAATATGTATAAACAAAAAAAAGCTATTAATTTATCCAATTCAAAAAGCTATTAATTTAGCTTTCGAGAATGATATTTTGCCTTGGAATTGCTCCGAGTGTAGCATAAGCAATGTGAGCTTGCGAGGTGCCCCTTCTTCTTCTTCATTTCAACGAACACTAACTATGCTCTACCTATATTTTTAATTCTATGATCCCCAGCAATTAAAGCAATTCCCATCGGGTCAGACGTTATTTATCTTCGCATCATCAACCAGCATGTTAGCCATATCCAAGTTTTTTAATTTGTAAAATCCATCACATTGGGTGTTTCTCTTCATTTCACACACGGGTAGTCATAAAATTGTGAGAAATTTTAATAGCCGGCAAGAGAAATACTGTAATTATATTGACAGAAATACTGTTTGTTTTCGTCAATAAAACCATCAGAACATACCATCGGTGATTCTATCATTAACATTCCGCCGGTCAAGGCATTGGTAAAATACCAATAAAAATGACGACAATAACGTTCTGACGATAATGTTATCAATCAAATACCAGCAAAAATCTTTCATCGATAAATCTGTTTGTTAGCTTCTTTTTTTTGGTAGTGTATAACTCTCATTTCCTGTGATCTTGATCTTCAGTCTTCACAAATAGTCATGCCATGTCGCAAACTCGTTGAATCCATTTGCAAAATACCATTTAGGAGAAAAAACTTTAGCCTTCATCTATAAATCAACACAAGTTTCAATTCTTCTGCATCTCTTCTTCAATCATTCATAGTTCCCAACATTGATTCTCATGATATGTTTAATTTTATTATCTGTTAAATAGTTTAACTTGGAGAACTTGGTATACCAAACACTTTCTTGTCGCTAAGAGGTGAAAGCTATTCGTGTGCACATGAGGGACAATTGTTTTTGTAAAGGAATCAGCTTAGAGGGCTCAAGTTTTTTATGCATTTATAAACTAGTGTTGTTAATTTCATTTTGTTTCGGCCAAAACGTTTCATATTAGTTAAAAAAAATGAGATAAAACGATATTGTTTTTACCTTGCTTAAATTTTTAGCATGTTCTAAAAATTTTACCAAATTTTGGCCGGAACATTCTGGTTTATTCTGGCTGTTCCGTTTCGGCCAAATAATGTTTTTTTTTTAAATATTGAATAATTTTACAATATCAATCATATCTTTTAATCCGACCGTTAGATTGAGATGAAATTTTATGACGAGTCTCTTGATATATTTATATATACCATGTTAACATTTTAGAGCAATCAGAGAATGTAATGAACTTGCGAGATTAATGATGACATTTTCGTAACATTATACATGCTCATAATTTTATTCAGAAAAATTATATTATTGTTTTTTTTTAATTAAATTGCACAATTCTAAATAATTTTATTTTTGAATTTGAGCTAAGTTTTTTTTTTGAATTAATATATTTAATTATATATATATATAGTACAACTTCGAAACAGCGCGCCAAACGTATCTAAACCGAAACATTTCATTCTAGTTAAAAAATAAAACACTAACCGAAATAAAATTGACAAACTTGTTATAAACCAATTTCGAAATATCATCCATTCTTCACCTAACAATTCTTTGTCTTATGGTGGATAGCTTTTAAGGAAACGAGGACCCATCATGTGGCAATAAAGAAGGCAGTGAATTGATCTCATCACCTAACCAGTTCTCGTCTTATGTTGAGCACCTCAAGCCCATTTCTTGGAGTGTTCATTTATGGCCAACAAATCAAGGAGCTGCATGAATATCCACGCATTTTCGTCTGGTGGGAATTGAAGAAAAACCTAAATTGACTATTGATTGTGATAAATATTATGTCCTTCAATTTTTTTCTGCTTCAGCTAAGGATTTTTTCCCGTACATTACTTTGAGTTGAAATTGAATTTCGTAATTTATTTTCTATATGTAT
Source organism: Salix viminalis (assembly GCA_029228465.1). Lineage (NCBI taxonomy): Eukaryota > Viridiplantae > Streptophyta > Magnoliopsida > Malpighiales > Salicaceae > Salix > Salix viminalis. The sequence continues at coordinate 9,921,307 of CM055428.1, read as the reverse complement.
TGAAAAAACATCATGATATTATATGGATGCTTGATTTAGAAAGCAAATTCAATTTTAATGCTTTCAAAAATATTAAAATCTGAGGACCGAAATTGAGATAGAAACAAAAAACAAGTCCTTTTTTAGAAGACGATGTTTATGCAACCCTTTTGAAAACTTTTTTGTCCTAAAAAGTTTTGCCACGTTTGTTTTTAGTCCTAAACCAGTTCATTTTATTAGAATACTTTGTTTTGTTGATTTACAGCTCAGTTCAGCAACAAAACAAGTCATTCTCGGTGTTAATAAGTTTTATTTGACAGCAAGAGTTCTATTTAAATGTTTTGTTATCCTTTATCTCATAAAAAAATAGCAAATTAACTTATTAAACTTAATCGGACCTAGAACTCATGTTCCAATATCAAATATCTTCATAAACAACTATTTTTTACATTTAGTGACACGTATGATTCGAGAGTCATTTATTACATGTATGCATTAGCTTTTTGTTTCACAATTAGGGTTGTAAATGCATGCGCACTCAATTTTTATCCATAGACTTAGTTTTGTTTTTTTTAGATTCATTATCAAACATTAAAATCATAAAATAAATAATAAAGATAAATACAGTTTTTATTTAATAAAATTACGTGTAGTCAACAATAGTAAAACAACATCACGTACAATCACGTTATTAGACGTGACTAAAAGTTGGGACACATAAATTAACACATTATTGATAGGGATTACAGATACAAATACAGAACGCCTTTTACCATAGAATTGCCGACAAAGTTCTGCAAGAGCAATACAATGATCATAACAAGAGAAGAGAAGACGATGAAACGCCAACATCAGATTTTCGAAGAAAGCAAGCTATAATCACTTGGGGTAAACATGAGGTGGGAGACGAGGCTCGGCAACCGCAACAAGTGGGTATTTTTTTGGTGTTGAAAGCCCAAAAATTTCGTCCATGTTCAAGTCCTCCTTCTTCACGCCATCAGGTAATCTCCATTTGAATCCATGAAGAAGATTTGACAGAGTTGCTTGGATTACCTTCAGCCCCAAGGGATATCCAGGACACATCCTTCTTCCAGCTCCAAATGGCAGCAGCTCATAATCATGACCTCTGACATCGATGGCATTACCGATGAATCTCTCAGGGTAAAACTCATCAGGTTTGTCCCACACTGCGGGGTCTCTCCCTATGGTCCACACATTTACGAGGACTCGAGTGCCTTTTGCAATGTCGTAGCCATTGATTTTGATATCTTCTCGAGCTGCTCGAGGCACAAGCATCGGTGCCACGGGGTGCAGGCGCATCACCTCCTTAGCAATGGCGTAGATATATGGCAGATTAACCATGTCTTTCTCTTCCACCCATCTTTCTCTTCCAATTACCCTATCCAGCTCCTCTGCTGCTTTCTCAAAAACTTCTGGCTTTCTCAGCATCTCTGACATTGCCCATTCCACGGTCACCGCGGAGCTTTCAGTTCCACCGGCAATCAAGTCCTGAGAATCAGTAACAACGAGATATATAATTAATGAAGAACTTCTAGTTATGTGAAGAGCTTTGAGTATGTAATTAATGGATTAGACAGTTCCAAATACTAAGAATTCACATATATAGTACCTGTGAGGATCAGCTGGCAATAAATTTATTAGTCAAAACATATATAGTACCTGTGAAAATGCCTTCACTCCATGTCTTTCAAGCTTGACCTCGAGATTAGGATCAGAAGCGAGCTGCAAAAGGACATCGACCATGTCCTTGGGCTCCCAGTTCTTGTCTTCCTTTCTTCGAGCTTCGTGCTCGTCCAACACATGCTCCATAAACCTGTCAAACTTCTTGGATAAAGTCTTCATTCTCTTAATGTAACCTTGCAAATCTAAGAAAGCAATCCAAGGGATGGAGTCGCCAATATCCAGCACCCCATTAAGCAAGAACAACTCATCAAGCATTTCTTTGAATTCCATCGGTGTTACGATCTCCTTCTCATTCTCAGAACTCTTAACCGTGTATTTCTTCCCTAGCACCATGCGACTGATCACGTTAAGACTCACATCTGCAAGGTGATCTTTCAGATTAATAGGCCTCCCATTTGATTTGTTAAGAGCTTTGAGGAGTGCTCTTAGCTCCTCTACACGAATGTACTCGTATGACTCAAGGCGCTTGGCACTGAAGAGTTCCATCAAGCACATTTTACGAGCCTGACGCCAGTAAGGTCCATATGGAGACCATGTGATATCCGAGTAATTATAGGTGGTGTATTTGCCTGCAGCTGTTTTGGGGCGGCCAGAGAAGATAACATCGTGGGTTTTGAGGATGGTTTTCGCCATCTCAACGGAAGAGCCAACAAGAACAGGGTATGATCCAAATTTGACTTGCATGATGGGGCCATATTTCTGGGAGAGGGCATGGAGGGAACGGTGGGGGAGTTCTCCTATGAGGTTGAGGTTTCCAATAATAGGCCAGGATTTAGGGCCTGGTGGCGGGTTGAGCTTGCGGCGGCGGAGTCGGCTGGCTAGCAGGATAAGGGACACAGTGGCTAGCCATGCAAATGCATAGGGCATCCAAGTAGGAGTCTCCATTTCGCTTGCTGGTGGGCTGTGTTGGAGGTAAAGAAAGATTTGCAGTGATAAAAATAGGCTGAGGTGATGCAGGTATTTATCGTAGAAAGAAGGCGGTGTAGCCCCAGCAAGACAAGCTAAGAGTTGGTAAGCCGAAGGTCAAGTATCTTTCTCGTCCATCTTCCAGCAACCATGCCCACGCGCTTCGTCAAAGAGGCATTTGTGGTGTTTCATGCTCAGCTCAATCGATTGTGAGCTCCACTTGTTAGTTGGAAAAAAATATTAAAATCTTGGTTTAATTTAATTTATCATGTAATGTAATCATCTCATCTATAATTTTTTTTTATTAAATGAGATCTTAAAATATAATCACACACCTTAAAATAAAAGTTATTTTTTTTATTAAATGAGATCTTAAAATATAATCACACACCTTAAAATAAAAGTTATTTGGATTTAAAACTTACACAAATTCACACTACTTTATGCTTGTTTTTTACCAAATTGAATAAGAGATGGTGAGATTCGAACAAGTGACTATTGGGTAAATAAGGTTATAATATCATTTCAAAAAAACCATCTCGCCTAAAAATTCAAACTGTCATACTATTCTCTAACATATTTGAAACTTGTACAAAAGCTCATACCATCTTGATGCTTGATTTTTATTAAATAAAATGAGTATGATGAGATCCAAACTCGTGATCGTTATGTCAATAAAGTTTTGATACCATATAATAAAATTATCTCACCTAAAAATTTAACTTGTGAGGTAAGACCCGAAAATATAATTTATATTATTTTCTAACAGCCAGTATTTTCATGTCTTTCTCAAAACATTTATTAATAACTAAAATATATATTCGCTAATTAAAAATGAAAATCATTTTCTCAAATATGTATATTTTTTCTTTATTTCTCTATTCTCTAACAAATGGAACGCAACAAAAGTTTATTTTCAAAATTATTCACTATAAAAAATAATGACCTTATCTGACTCAAATGATTTCTTATGTTCATTTTTTTGGTTTTTTTTTCTATGTAAAATGTGAATGGTCATGACAAAAAATAAAAAATAATCGTGTGGTCATGACTACTGGCCTTTTTTTGCTGCTAGTTCCTACCATATAATTTACATGAAAGAATGGTGGAGCACCTGCATGAATGGTAATGGTATGTATATTTTTATAATATATTTATCGGATATTTATTTATTATTAGTATAAAAATAAAACAAATAATACAAAATATATGTTAAATTGTCATATCTATGGATTGTTAATTTAACTAAAAGTCAGTAGTAGTGCTTTGACAAGTAGATGTTGGCTGTACAGAACTATCCATGGAGCAACTTGTACAGCCCCCGCTGTGATTTTCATATTTAATATTTCAGTATTTTTATTTATTTATTATGTTTTAGATACTTTGTGTGAGTTTTTTTTTCTCAGTTTTTTAAACATCAAAAATAAGATTTTGATATAAATCAATCAAGAATTAATGAAATGCTAACATTAAACATCTAGATATGTTTAAAATCAGATTGATTTATTTAAGCTTAAGAAGAAGTACATACTAATTAAGTCATATAATTTTTGATGAAAATGAATATAATTTTTAATTCAAATATTAGATGAAGTTTAAATTTTGTGAAAATGTTTTACAGGCTTAATTTCCTAAATTAGACTACTAGCTTGAGGTTGTTTTATGCTCAAATTACTTATTTTTGTTATTTTTTAACTTATCTCATTTCCACTTAGGTCGTTTTATATACTATTAATATTCATAAGACTTATTAATATTACAAATTTATTAAATCATGAATTTCTTTACAGATTAGCTATAATTTTACAATTTATAAAACTCTTTTTTGTTTTGTTTTTAGCTGCACTCTCTCAAATATATGAAACCGGCTTATATTCGATGAACATATATACATACACACACTTTTATCAAAATTAGTGGAATATTGTAAGAGTTCATAAGCAAAATTAGGGTAAATTAGTGGAATATTGTAAGTGTTTCTGAAAAAAAATTGAATTTTTATTTTTATTTTTTATTTAAATTATTATTTTTTGTTATTTTTATATCATTTTCATGTTATAGTATCAAAAATATTTTTTTTAAAAAAAAATAAAAAAAATCATTATTTTGATATAGTTTTAAACAAAAAACACTTTAAAAACAACCACAACCACAATAATACATCGACACTTAGTGGGTGTTTGACTCTATGGTAGCTTCTGTTGTTGGGGCTAACAACAGAGCTAAAATGTTTAGTTCGGGGTTAACCATAGTTATTATAATAGTGTAACCCATAGAAAACTAAATTTTCACCTCAATTTATGAAAATCATCATTTAAAACAACAAAAAACCATCCTTCAAAAACCCTACTGAAACTCGAAAAATTAGCAAACCAGGCAGAGACCGAGAAACTGAAGGCTCAAGAAATGGGAAAACAGGACAAACAATCATCAAAAGCACTGGTCCGAACAAAGTGCTCATTTTCAATAATATATGGTTGTTGGAGCCTCATGATCAAAATGAAAACACGTGATTTCAAAACTACGTCACTTTGCAGTATCAAATAGTAAATGCACATATAAACAATCAACTTAAATTTAATATGTCTTTTCAATTTAACGGTCTATATACTTTTATCTTAAAAAAATCTTACATTTAAGAATAAAAGTGTTCTACCTACTCCATTTTTGTTTCTCAAGTAAAATTTCTATTCTAATTTTGTTTTGAGAAACCTCAGAAAATACTTGAAAGAAAATAAATATTTTTTTTTCAAGTAATATAAAAAATATAATAACCAAATACACAAAATTATTTTTTATATTTCAAGTTTAATTATAATTTTAACAAAATACTTCAATTTTAATTATCAACACGATAGCATCTTATTCGTATTTTCTGGGCATGAAGTTCTTATATCCTGATTGATTCTGAACGGGAGGGTCCCACTATGATCATACATGGTTGTTGGAGCCAGTTTAAGTCTTTTTTTTTTTTTTAATTTCCAAACAAAGTGCTCATTTTCAATTACTATCCCAAAGTTTATATCTACCACACCACTGGTCCGGCTGCTGATCAGGATTGCAAACCAAACAATGTTTTTTAAAATATTTTAATATGAAAAATATCACATAAAAAAATCACTATTTTTAGTCTTATAAATTGACTAGATAATTGATTTGCGTTTCATTATAGGTACTGAAAGTTTAATATATAAAATAAATCATTTTTTAAATATTAAGATGACAATGTTTTCATTTTACACAAGGTTACCTGAGTTCATGATTTCGACCAAGCTTGATAAAGTCTAGTGTATTTTCTATTTGCAAGTAAAGGTCTTTATCATGTATATCTGACTTGGTTTAATAACATTATTTTTTGTAAAATAATTTTTATTTAATTATATGATAATGAAAATATAAGTTATGCTGAGTAAAGCTTATTAAAAAATGATTGTTTGTAATAACAATAGTTAAGATTATAAATAATTTCTATACTTGAATTGAAAATGAAGTTCAAATTTAGCATTGTTTAATAAAATCATATTTAAAATATATTTTTAATTAAGTAAAACTTTAATAAATATATGCACCTACTATATTACAAAACAAATAAACCGCGTGAGGTTTTTACTGTGGAGCCTCTCACAGAACACTGTGGATTCGAGCAGTGTGCGGGCGATTTTGGCCCTCGGCGGCAAAGCGGGCTGCAAGCGGGGCTATTTTTGGTTTTTCCTTTTCCCGTCCTTTTTTTTAAAAAAAATATTCAGGTGTGAACAGTGCACTGACGATTTCGTCCCTGGTAATAAGACAAAATAAGGGTTCCGGCTGAGGGGCACCGGCGTAATTGCCCGCGGTCGGACCGGTCCGGTCCGCCGCAACTTTTGATTTTTTAATTATTTTCTGAAATGGCTAAAGACGGTTTTAGCCCCTGATAAGACAAAAACAATGAATTGGGTCAAGGGACAGGACGGTAATTGATCCTATTTTTTCAATTTAATATTCGGTGTCTGGCAGCATGTGCCAGGCGGTTTGCCGCCTCACGCCCTCTTCAGGCGGCGCGTGCGGCGTGATACGGTGGCCGGAAATTGTCTACCGGAGGACAGATCGATGCGCCGCCGAGTGGTCTTCCTCCCGTGGTGGTGCGTGTAATCACCACATGTCCGTGGACGCGGCGGAGGCCGGTTAAAGCCGCCGGCCACGTTTCTCTCTCTCCTGCACGTCAATGTGTAGGAGAGTCCCCCATATTTCGTTGCTTTTCACTTCGGTCCCTCTACTTTTAATTTGGTTTTTGGTCCTCATTTCTTTAATATAAGTTTTGATTTAGTTCGATTGGGTCCTCCGATTTTAATTGATTGAATGTGAAAGTTTCACTTCGGTCCTTCTACTTTTAATTTCCGGGTTGGCTGTATAGAACTCAATGAATTCGGTACACAAGTTCCGATTTTTGCAATTTTGTCCTCTGATTTCAATTGACAATAAATGTAATTTGCATTTCAGCCCTTTGACTTTTAATTTTTTAATTTAATCCCTTTATATTTGATTTTCATTTCAGCCCTTACACTTTTATTTTTTTCATCCCTACTTTTGTCCATGTATATATAAGTGTATTTAACACAATAATAATAATAATAATAATAATAATAATAATAATAATAATAATAATAATAATAATAATAATAATAATAATCATGATTTAATTATTTTTTATTCTTACTCTTTTGTTATTTTTTTTCCCTCCCGATAATTTGATAATTTTTTTTTCCAGTAATAACAATGATAATATTTTTTTTCTTTATTTTTATCTTTTATTAAAGTTTCTAGGATATTTTTTGTCTTTCATTTATTTTTGTTTCTTTCATTATTAACATAATAATTATAATTATAATAATAATAGTGATTATTATTAATATTATAATAATAGTGATTATGTATTCTATTATTATAATAATAGTGATTATTTATTCTTTCATAATAATAATAATAATAATAATAATTTTTTAATTGGTTTTTCTTGCTTGTTGTTTTGTTCATGCTTTTTATTTTTTTACCTCGGTATAATTTAATAATTTTTTTTTGTTTTTTTATTCTGGCGGAAATAATAATTTTAGATGTTAAGACTCCGATGTTGCTATTGTTATAATATTTTAAATTAATATTACTTCCTTTTCCCTTTGTTTTTTTTATTTGCTCTTTCTATTAATTGATTTTTATAATTTTATTATCTGCACAATAATGATTTCAGTATTTTTTTTTCTTATTCAAATATTTTGCTCTTTTTTCGAATGTTAGTGCGCGCTCTTTTTGTGATCGTTTATGACTGCAATACTTATATTCTAAAAGATGTAATCTATGCTTACGTGACAAACTCAACTCAAAATTTTAAACATTTTATCTCCCAATCTATAACTTTTTATTTACTTATATCATATAAATTTATCATTGTAGATTTAATTATGTTAAATTATATATAAAAAAATACCCGCGGCAACGCGCGGGCAATTTGCTAGTTATTCTCTAAAATCCAAACACCATCGTTATGGGCCCCGATAAGGATGAGGCCGAAGGCATTATGGGTTTTGCTATCCGTTTAAGTTACCAACCTATATAGAGACAACCCAAATTGACAATATTTCTTATTTTGTTGTCCATTTAGGTTGTCAAGTCAGCCTTAACATATAGCTTTGGTGTTGTTTATTCCGGCAGCTACATCAAATAAACATCTTTTTTTATTTAAGAAATTATATTATTATTATTATTATTATTATTATTTTCTTTTAGTCTTTCAAACATTCTATGTCTGAAAACTTAACAAGGAGAAGGAGGGAAAGAAAACAGCTATGCATGTCATTTTACCTTTTTGTGGCTTTTCTTAACTAGAGTTCAATTGGCTCTAGTTTTCTACCATTGAACTTCATGTTACCTTCGTTCCAATGCCGCGGCAGGTAAGTTATTTTTATATATAATATAAAATAGATTAAGAAAAATAGGTTATTACAAAAAGAGTTTTTTGACGGGAAAACTGAGAAGAACGATGTTTTTCTCTTTAATTTTGGTTTTCTCTTTAATTTTGGCTTTCAATTTCATCCAAAAATATGTCATTTCTAACAATTTTGATCTTCTCAATTTAACCCAAATCAGGTTTTGGAACTTAATTTCTCACCAATTAAGTCTTTAATAAAATTAATTTGCCTAATTTAAAGTATAATTTAAGTCCTTACTCTTAATTAAATTATTCTAGAATTAATCCTTAAACATAATTACACTTTAAATTGATCGGCGATTAAATCAAACTGACCTATAAAAATATAATTATATCTTTCGACTTAATTTCTACGCAATTTATCCAATAATAAATTATTTAGCTTTGAATCTCTATTTTCTTTTTTGGGGGGCGTAAAGGAAGTACGATCGGGCTCTCAAAAATATTTAATTTTTTCACGATTTTTTTGCCAACGCCAGCCCTTTTTATTTTATTTTTGATATTTTTGTTTTATTTTGGGTAGAATTTAGGGGAATAACCCATTTTAGGGCTATGACACTTTGAAAAAAAAAACTTATTATGCATTTTATGATTTTAAAATATTTTTCATATAAATTAAATAAGATATATTACATGCATATCTTTGAAATAAATTCTTTATCATATATTATTTTTGATAAATAATATGACCAATGGTGAATGAATTGAAATATGTAAGGCCCTGGCCCACTCCCCCTTGCAGAATATTGTCCGCTATGGCTCAGCCCAACCCGGCGTCCACGCCTCACTGTTTTGTTCTTGGCAGCCCACAGGCCCCAAAACGCGTCCTACAAGGTTAGGTATCAACTGCCTTAATATGCCCTGGCTCTGGACACTCTTCATTTCGATGTGGGATGTTACAATCCCCCCACCTTAAGAACGAGCCGTCCTCGGCTCTGATACCATATGTAAGGCCCTGGCCCACTCCCCCTTGCAGAATATTGTCCGCTATGGCTCAGCCCAACCCGGCGTCCAAGCCTCACGGTTTTGTTCTTGGCAGCCCATAGGCCCCAAAACGCATCCTACAAGGTTAGGTACCAACTTCCTTAATATGCCCTGGCTCTGGACACTCTTCTTTCGATGTGGGATGTTACAAGAGTAATGAATGTGGAGCATATATTATGTTTGTTATTGATGATGGTACATGACTCTTATGAATCCAATTGGGACTTCATGTATTTCTATTTTGTGCATGTGTTGAGAATATGGTCGATATTGTTTTTAAAAGCATTTTTAGTTCAAAACTATATTAAAATGATGTTTTTTTATTTTTAAAAAAAAATTATTTTTGATATCGATATATGAAAATAATTTAAAAACACTAAAAAAATTATTTATGTCATGGGATTTGCTGTCCGGTTGGGTTTTTTTACTTCTTAATCTGTATAATCGGGAAGATGAGAATAGATGGATCGCGTGGATGAAATAACTGATTGAAAGTATGATTGAGGTTGTGTTTTTAAAGTACTTTTTATTTAGAAATGTATTAAGATAATATTTTTTATTTTTTTTAAATTAATTTAATATTAACATATAAAAATATCTAAAAACACAAAAAACTTTTAATTTAAAGTAAAAATTAAAAACAACTTTTTTTTAATTTTTTTTAAATAATTTTAAGGCCCCGTTTGTTTGCTGGAAAGTGGTTTCCTTTTGGAAAGTGAATTCCAGGGAAAGTGAATTCCTGGAAAGTGAATTCCTGGAAAATGAATTCCGATGTTTGGCAGTGTTATGGAAAATGAACTGGAAAATACTTTCCTGTGTTTGTTTGTGTTATGGAAAATGAACTGGAAAATAATTTATTAATAAATTTTTTTTTTCAAGTTTATCCTATGTATATTAAATATTTAATATAAAATATTTAATCACTTTAAATAAAAAAATGAAATCAAATAAGTATAATGATGAATTTTTTTTATTATATCCTATATTCATACATAGCTTATTTTATAAAATATTACAATATATGTCATATACTATACTTTATTTCCCCTTTTTAATCCTTTTTAAATGAATGAGATAGATGAATAATATACTGTGGAAGCAAAGTGGATGCTCGTAAATCATCGACTTTCTTCCCAAGACAAAAATGGGGAATTCACCATTCCAAATATTTTCTATGTGGCGTTTTTCATCTTCTGATAACATGATAGTTTTTTCAGCATTCTAAGTTGTAACCTATATTCATGTGGCTTCAGCGAAAGAGTGTATGGAAATTATTGATTCTGGCATAATTTTCCAACAAGTTTCCAATCTGAAACATGATTAAACACATAAGGCGTAATAAAAACACAAAAGGTCGGTATTGAATTCTCAATGTTCAATCCGGACATAAGATCTACAAGTCCGGAGTTTCGGATGATATAATTGATTTAGCATTTGCTAGTCCCACACTCGTAAGCAAACATATCAAAATGGAAATTAAGCAAGTTAAAAGCTAAGCTTCTCATTAAAAACAAAATTTCAGCCGATCGCCTTCATATTCTAATTGTTGATGATCCACACGACACTGCAATTGTAGAGGAAAAAATATAATCAACCTCAGATCAATTTCATACCAAAAACAATTCAGAAACAATTTAAACAAAAGCTTAATAGGACCACATGACCATTTTCAATAACCAGAAGGAAAAATAAGTACGCAAAATCAAGTGAATGTTAAGTTTATACACATCAAGACATGACAAATGTCATAAATTCTGCAGAGACAAAAGGGCCAAAACAGCTTGCATTATTTTTGGTGTTCTATAATAAATTAATTAATCATAAATGCAATATGATTGCGGAAATTGTATGACTCTAATTATGTTGTCTGGGTACCCTAATAGAACATGATGGAGATAGAAACCTAAAACAAGAAGATTAGATGGACTGGTAACTACATTGATAAAATGACAAAGTAACAAGTATATTGCAAACAAAAATAATCCAAACCGTTATCAAATCATGAGAATAATAAAGGAACTGCACTAGTGCCTCCAATTCATAGTAAATCCATTCTGACTGCACAAACGATGCATAAATAACTTAAAAGTAATTTTCAAACCGATATTGTCAATGGCTTTCACACAAAAACCAATGTATATAACACAAACAGGTATTAAATCTTCGTCAACTACAAATAAGTATAATTCAATTCTTAATTATCAAACAAGCCACAACTTATCAATTCTTAATTATCAATCCAACTATAATACGATTAATCCATGTATCAACTTCATATTTATCCCAATTGCATTTCATAATCAAGAAAATAAAAACAATCGACTCACCATGCATCACCATTAACAAATATCTTAACCAGATAAGCAATAAAAAACACCATCAATAAAAAACAAAAACTTGGTACTGAAATCAACAGCATTACCTAAGAAGCCCCAACAATGATATTATTAATTGGGATAAAAATCAACTTCACGAAGAATCCAACAAATCCCATAACCACGAATCCAATTGCGATGCACGAGATGCCACCTTTGTGAATTCTACAAAATAAAAAATCAAGCTTTTAAAAAATCCCTATTTTTTTTCTCTATAATAATCCAATCAAAAATTGAAAGAAAAATAAAAACCTTTTTTGATCGGGTTTGTGATGTGTTTAACGAAGCTCCGATCTGTCTTTTGCGAATTCTCCGAGGGGATCGACGACGGAATCTATGAGCGTCCCATTTTGTTGAGGAGTGAATGGGAGATCGAGAGGCCCTAGATAGATTGAATCTCAAAGGTGAGAGATGAGATGGGTTTCAGTGGACCCAGAGAGGCGAGACGACACGAGAGGGATAGAGGAGGCTGACGGAAAGAGGAGGCGAGGGACGATGTGGGTTTTCGAGCGAGAGGTTACAGTGCAGAGGTTAGGCTGAAATGAAAAGGGAAAGAGACGAGACGGTTCCGTGAAGAGAAATGACCCGGGGAAGAAGGAGTAGGGAAAGGGCTTCGGGGAAAGTGTTTTGAAGGGAAAGGGGAAGGGAAAGTGTTTTCCGAACATAAGTTCGGGAAAACACTTTCCTCAGATCAAGTTTATTTTTTGTGTTGACCGGAAAGGTGGGGAAAAGTGTTTCCTTTGACTTAACTTTCCAAAGTGTTGCCAAACACTGGAAAGTGAGGAAAGTGAATTCCTGGAATTCACTTTCCTTGAAACAAACAAGGCCTAAAACACAGTGACCACCATCAATGAAGTGATATGCAATGATTTTTTTTCTCGTACGTGCTACTGGCTTGAACATGAAGCAGACAAGACAAAAGGAAACTATCATTTTCCTAACGTCAAAACAATTCCTCACTCTGATCACACGGCACTCTGATTACTCTCTCTCTCACCTCAATTATTGGCATCCGAGAAAAATCATTATTGAATTGGGATGTCGGTAATAAATTAAATATTTTGATGTTTTAATATTATTTTAATAAGATAAAGTTAAAAATATTTTTTAAATAATAAAAAAACATTTTCTTAATATATTTTTTAATAAAAAAATATTTGTTTAGAAAAAATTTCAACAATATTTCTAAACATTCTTTTAACTCTATTGACAGATTTATTATCACGGCGTCATTAAAATTTAGGGCTCTTAGTTTCATTTCTATTCTTGCTAGTCGTTCAATTTGACCCAAATGAATAATTTCTTATTCAATATGTATATGAGTTTCGAGGTTATATCATCTGAGCTTCTTATATTATAAGATCCAATGGATATAGCGTAATGACAGATAACTTGTGATTTGTACAATAAATCTCAAATTCAAATCAGAGCGTGCAATACTTGAAAATAGTTAGACCAACCGTGATTTTAATCGCTAATCTAAATATATAAAATACATTTTTTAAGAGATAAAATTTCCTTGCATCCAAAAAAATTCTTATATTATCAGATTATATCCTATCATTAAAATTTTTTTTATGTATTCTCGAAACTGGGGTGAAGTTCTTACCACAAAACGCACGGGGAGATGTTCTTGTTAAAAAAAACATGATCCAACGCTAACAAAAACAGTTTCTCTCCGTCTCAAACATCGCTTAGCAAACCAAGGAGCACGAGTAATCTTTATTCAATTATGATAAAGAGTAACATGTTCGAATTACAAAAACAACATTTTTTGAATTGAAAATCACTGATTAATAAAACACGCAACAAACACATATCATCATCATCATCATCATCATCATCATCATCACATAGAGTACATGTGAGCTGGAAGTCGGGGTTCAATTTCTGCAACAAGAGGGATTTGTTTGGGAGTAGAAAGGCCAAAAATCTCCTGCATGTTCAGCTCCTCCGTCTTCATATCACCGGGCAACTTCCATTTAAACCCGTGCAGAAGATTCGCCACGCTCGCTTGAATCACCTTGAGTCCGAGACTATACCCAACGCACATCCTCCTCCCAGCTCCAAACGGCAGCAGCTCGAAATGGTGACCCTTCACATCGATCGGCTTACCGATAAACCTCTCCGGGCAGAATTCGTGCGGCTTCTCCCATATGCTCGCGTCCCTTCCAATGGTCCATACATTTACCATGACTCGGGTGCCCTTGGGAATGTCGTAGCCGCCGAGTTGGATGTCTTCCCGAGCAAGTCTTGGCACCAGGAAGGGCGACACAGGATGCAGACGCATGGTCTCCTTGCAAATTGCGTTAATAAATGGCAGATTAGCAATGTCCTTCTCTTCCACCCACCTTTCTCTTCCAATTACTCGGTCTAGCTCTTCGGTTGCCCTCTCGAAATACTCTGGCTTTTTCAAGAGCTCGGCCATGGCCCATTCTGTTGTCACAGAAGAGCTCTCAGTCCCACCTGCGATCAAGTCCTGCAGAAAATCAAGGGAGTGGAAAAAACATTACTGAGCTCATAACAGATCGATTGTAATTAGCACAAGCATTTGAGTTAATTCGAGTGATCAATTCGGAAACACGTACCATTGTGAATGCCTTGACTGCAGTTCTGTCGAGCTGGACCTCAAGGTTAGGATCATCAGATAGCTGCAGCAGGATATCCATCATGTCCTGAGGCACGTACTCCTCCACTCCTCTTCTCCTTTTCTGATGCTCGTTCAGTGTATGCTCAAGAAACCCATCAAAAAGCTTGCCAACGGCCTTCATTCTCTTAATATAGCCCTGCAAATCCAAGAAAGCGAGCCATGGAATTGAGTCTCCAATATCTAACACACCATTAAGCAAGAAAAGCTCGTCAATCATTTCCTTGAACTCCTTTGGCGACATGAACTCCTTTTGGCTCCCACTTTTAACTGTGTAGCTCTTCCCCAGCACTAGGCGACTAATCACACTCAGACTCAAATCTGAAAAATTGTCTCTTGCATCGATGGGCTTGCCGGCTGACAAGAATAACTTTCTCAGGAGTGCATGCAGCTCCTGCACGCGGACAGTCTCAAACTGGTCTAGACGCTTGGGACTAAAAATTTCCATGAGGCAGATTTTACGTGCTTGTCGCCAATACGGTCCGTATTGTGACCACGTAATGTTCGAGTAGTTATACGTCGTGTATTTTCCTGCAGCGATTCTGGGACGATCAGCCAGCTTGACATCATTGGTTTTGAGAATTGCTTCCGCCATTTCTACAGATGAGCCCACAACAACTGGAAAAGAACCAAACTGGAGCTGCATAATTGGCCCGTACTTCTGGACGAGGGCGTGCATGTTTCTGTGTGGGAGTGGCCCTGCGAGGAGGTTTAAGTTTCCGATTATAGGCCACGGTTTGGGGCCTGGTGGCAGGTTGAGTTTGCGACGGGTAAGGTGGCGGAAGAGGGTTATCACGGCTACGGTAGCAAGCAGAAGGGCTGCAAAAGTAGAAAGCTCCATTTTCACAAGTGGTGAAGGTGGTGATCGAGTGTGGGAGCTGTGATCCAAACAGAAGAGGTGACGAGTATATTTATAGAATGCGCCTTTTGTATTGTTGGCTTAATGATTTGAATTATTGGAAAGAGATTCAAACACAGCAACTAACAGTCAACTCTACTTGTATTTGTAGATGATTTATATATGATTCATAATCTTCTATTTCATAAAAAAATGTATTTGTAGATTCATATTGCATATACAAACTCAAATTAATTGATCAAATAATGAAACTTTTTATTTGATATTAATTTATTCAAATTATTACTAAAGCAGTTAAAACAAAATAATTAATCAAATTGTCTAAGAGGTAATTAAATTCCAGTGCTCAGTGTTTATGGGGTTTTTTAATATATAAAAACAACAATGGAGATTTGACAAAGCTTGATTGGCCAGTAAACATGACATCCACTAAAATCCATTAATGAGGTAGGTATCGGATGGACGACTTTTATGTGCCACAAAATATTTTCTAGATTTTCACTGTATGATGCGCATTGCTTTTATCAACTTCTTAGCATAGTGCCAAGAACTTGGTTGTTGAAGCCAAGCTCCACTCCTTGTGGCCTAGAAGGCAGAGCCACACAAATGAAATGATTTGAGTGTTTTAGTTGTAATTGTTTTTTTTTAATTAAATAATATTTTTTTATTTTTAAAATAGATTTTTGACAAACGTTTAAGAATAAAAAAAAAAATAATTTGAAACAAAGAAGAAGAGAAATCATTTTTTCTCAATATACTAGCTAATTACCCCCGCGCGTTGCCGCGGGTATTCTTGTGTATATAATTTAACATAATTAAATCCACAACAATCAAAATTATAATTGATGATAAAACAAAAATAAAAATTATTAGCTGGAAAAAATCATTTAATCTGAAAATTTTAAAAAATATATGTTCTATGTTGCGGGTTGAGCGAACAATTTTTATAGGATTTGCTGGATCAAAATTGAAATACAATATTTATATATGCAAAATTTAATATAATAAAATTGCTCAACACACCTTATCATAACAATAGCAAAATCAAAGCCTTGAAATCAAAAAATATCATTGCTTTTACTGTTAAAACAATAAAAATTATTAAATTATCCTGGAAAAAAAACTCAAAAACATTAACAAAAGAATAAGTAAGAGAAACAATTAAATTATTATTATTATTATTATTATTATTATTATTATTATTATTATTATTATTATTATTATGTTAATAATGAAAGAAACAAAAATAAATGAAAGACTAAAAATATCCTATAAACTTTAACAAAAGATTAAAAAAAAAAAACTATTATTGCTATTACTGTCAAAACAACAAAAATTATCAAATTATCTGGAGGGAAAAAAAACATTAAAGAAAGAGCAAGCAAGAAAAACAATTTAATTATTACTATTACTATTACTATTATTATTATTATTATTATTATTATTATTATTATTATTATTATTATTATTATTATTATTATTATTATGTTAATAATGAAAGAAACAAAAATCAATGAAAGACTAAAAATATTCAAGAAACTTTAACACAAGATAAAAAAAACACACACAAAAAAAATTTATTATTGCTATTACTGGCAAAACAAAAAATATTATCAAATTATCGGGAGAAAGAAAAAAAAACAGAAGAGTAAGAACGAAAAATAATGAAATTATTATTATTATTATTATTATTATTATTATTATTATTATTATTATTATTATTATTATTATTATTATTATTATTATTATTGTGTTAAATACACTTATATATACATGGACAAAAGTAGGGATTATTCTAGAAATATAAAAAAATAAAAGTATAAGGGTTGAAATGAAAATTAAATATAAAGGGATTAAATTAAAAAATTAAAAGTCAAAGGGCTGAAATGCAAATTACATTTATTGTCAATTGAAATCAGAGGACAAAATTGCAAAAATCAGAACTTCTGTACCGAATTAATTGAGGTATATACAGCCAATCCGGAAATTGAAAGTAGCAGGACCGAAGTGAAACTTTCACATTCAATTAATTAAAATCGGAGGACCCAATCGAACTAAATCAAAACTTATATAACAGAAATCAGGACCAAAAACAAAATTAAAAGTAAAGGGACCGAAGTGAAAAGTAACAAACAATGGGAGACTCTTCTGCATACTTACGTGCAGGAGAGAGAGAAACGTGGCCTGCGGCTTTAACCGGCCTCCTCCGCGTCCACAGATATTTTTAGGTTACACGCGCCACTGCGGGAGGAAGACCACGCGGCGGCGCATCGAGATCGACTCCGGTAGCCAATTTCCGAACACCGTATGACGACGCACGCGCCACCTAAACAGGGCGTGAGGCGAAAAACCGTCTGGCGCGTGCGCCTCACGCCCTGACAGACACCGAATTTTAAATTGAAAAAATAGGGTCAATTACCGTGCTAACCCTGGACCCAATTCATTGTTTTTGTCTTATTAGGGGGCTATAACCGTATTTAGCCATTTCAGAAAATATTAAAAAAATAAAAAGTTGCGGCGGACCGGACCGAACCGGACCGGTCCGAACGCACGCAATTACGCCGGTGCCCCTCAGCTGGAGCCGTTATTTTGTCTTATTACCGGGGACAAAATCGTCAATGCACTGTTCACAACTGATTATTTTAAAAAAAAGGACGAAAATAGGAAATCACGAAAATACCCCCATTCAACCCCCACATTTGGCCTCGCGGACGAAGGCCAAAATCGCCTCCACACTGTCGCAATCCACAGTGATCTGTGAGAGAAGCTACAGTACAATACCCTACGCGGTTTATGTGTTTTGTAATTATACATTTTACTAGTTATTTACCCATACGATACTATGTGATAGTTTTAATCAATTATTTTAAATTTAATGACATTTGTTTAGAAGAAGATGTTGCATTACTTGTTTCACAAAAGAGTTATATGATTTACTGAAATTATTTAAGCATTTGCAGTATCTCTAACTTTTTAATTTATTTAACCATATTTCACTCAAAAAGTTGCATTTTATGTCATTTTTGCAAAAGATAGTTTTCTCTACAACAGTTAAGCTCACACCTTATTACCATGAATACAAATGCATGATTAAAATATACAAATACATGTGTCATAATCCATTTTTTATATTTATTAAAATATAGAAAAATATATTTTGATACAATTCAATCATTTCATAATTTTCAAGTCTTTTTCTTTTTATATTTATATTTATCATTTTTTCAAAACAAATATAAAAAATGTAGAGTAACAAAAGGAAATTAAAAAAGATGACTGGGTGAAATTCAAGTGACAAAAAGAAAAGGGTACCAAAATACAAGAGTTACAAAAAGAATTTAAGATTTAAATTTAAAAATGAAAAAAAATTAAAGGAATTCAAAACTTAAATTTAAACCAAAGGAATTTAGGCCTTGTTTGGGATTGTGTTAAGGTTGCTTTTCAAAGTGTTTTTTGTTCAGAAATACAACAAAATAATATTTTTATTTTATTTTTAAAATATTATTTTTGACATCAACATATCAAAATGATCTAAAAATATCAAAATTTCTAATTTAAAACAAGAAAATAAAAATAAAATTTCCATTTTTTTTTTAAATTGCTTTTAAACGAAATGTCAAACAGACACTTAAAATGATAAGAATAAAAAAATTAACGTTACTAGAGATTTGGAAAAGAAAAGGAGTAGATATGTCTTCACAATATTGGTGTTAATTGGATATCCAACATTAAGGATTTGAAGTTCACAATCAGATATGTCTTCACACTTGGTGTAACAGTTGTGTCATGGAAATCTTTCAAGCAAACATGTATCCCTAAACATACAATAAAAGCACGGATCGTTGCTTTCGATAAAGCTGAAGAGGAAGCCAAATGGATTTAAAGCTTCTTAAAGGATATTCCATGTTTGTCAAAACTAGGGTCAACAATTTGTGTTCAATTCAATAATCAGTCAACAATTAAAAGGGCACATATAATGTGTGTCTATATATATAATGGTGGGAAGTCTATTAGATATATTTATTGAGGAAAATGAAATTAAAGTCTTTAAAAGATGAAAGAGTGTAGTATAAAAAAGTAAATCATATAACATTCTTGAAAACACTAGAGAATTATTATTTCCTACTTATTCCTATGATAAAATAAGTGTTAGTTGTAGTGTGATAAAGGGTAAGTTAAGATTTTAATAATTTTATATTTTGGTATACTAGGTGGAGTATAGTATAATACTGTTAATAAAAAATTACCTATATAAGTGAGAAATATAGTTGTTTTTTTGAGAAATTTTATAAATGTTGAATTATCTTAAGTACTCATGAATCCAAGAGTTATTAAGGGCCAAAATAAACATAACAGTGAGATCCAAATAAAATCTCAAGATATAGTACTATGCGAGTACTGTTATCTTAGTGTAAATAAAATAATGAATAGGTAAAGAAATCATGTTTATGTTTATTATTTAGGTGAGTAAATACTATGATGCAGTAATCAATATCTCAACAAGTCTTTAAATCTAGATAATTTTTATTCATGTGACCTATTATTGAAAATTTTAATTAATTAACATGATTTAAACGCACCATATAATGAATTGAACAATATTCTAAATTGAAAAGTGTCAGATTAAAGATGCTAGGTGATTTTATTAAAAATAACAATTTCATTTTGAACAATATCCTGCATTGAAAAGTGCCGAAAATATCATTATTATAAAATATTAAAGAGTAATATATATTATATCTTGAAATTTTAGTTAAAATTATTGTTTAATATAACATGGATGCTAGATGATTTGATTAAAAATATTAATTTCATGCAACTTATTGTTATTTAAGGGTTTTATTCTAGATCTTAAACAAGAATTGAAAAGCATTTGAAAAAGAGGAAGATTTTAAGTTTTTGATATAAAGCATACTCTTTTTACATAACATTGTTATAAGTTTCATTTTTTCAATCATAACAAAAGAAGAGAAAGAGTGTTTTATTCTTTTGTATATAATGGGCATAAACAATTGTTTTAATTTCTACATACACTTTTTTTATGCAAGAAAACTCTAATTCATGGAAATTACACTTTGTGGGGTAAAATATTCGAGTAAAACTCTAGTTATTCTAAATTTTTACAAGGATTACATGTCCCGATTCAACTTGAAATCTACTGTGCAAATCATATGCCCCTATTCTTTCTGCCTTTACAAAATTGTTATTTAACATTCATATATTTATAAAGTCTTTCTCCATTTCTTTAAGAAGAAAAAAACAATGTCTACGTACAATCTTATTTTGAGTAGAACATTATACGCATTTTTTGTGCTGGTGAAATTCTTTGTACAAATGCTCATTTTATTGTTTTTCTTTTTCTTGGCAACTTTTCATGGAGTGTTTTTATACATTACTATTAGAGTAGTAATACGTCGTGTATTTTCCTGCAGCGATTCTGGGACGATCAGCCAGCTTCACGTCATTGGTTTTGAGAATTGCTTCCGCCATTTCTACAGATGAGCCCACAACAACTGGAAATGAACCAAACTGGAGCTGCATAATTGGCCCGTACTTCTGGACGAGGGCGTGCATGTTTCTGTGTGGGAGTGGCCCTGCGAGGAGGTTTAAGTTTCCGATTACAGGCCACGGTTTGGGTATCTGGCATATTTTATTTATGTTTTAAAAATATTTTTCAAAACATAGCCATTGGCACGCCATGGTTTGGATTATTTTTTTTATTTAATTAAATATTTATTACTCTTTTATTTTACACATCTTCTATCTCTCTCATTAAGAAAACTCTAAAAAACTGTTATTTATTAATTTTATTTATGGACATTTTCATATATTTACAAAGTCTTTCTTCTGGTTCTTCAAAAAATTTAATTGTCCACTTCTCCAAGAAAAAAAAACAAAACGATGACTATAATCTTATTTTGAGTAGATTTTATTTTTTTATACGAGAAAACTCTATCTTTTGAAAAGCACACTTTATGAGTCCAAGTGAGCGAGTAAAATCTCGATTATTCTAACCATTTAAAAGGGTGCACATACTGACTCGAATTTGAGATTTACTGTATAGACCGCAAATCCTATGTTATCACGATACGCTTTTGAAGATTTATTTTGCGTAAAAATTATACACATTTTTTGTGTTGGTGAAATTATTAGTACAAATGTTCATTTTACTGTTTTTCTTCTCTCTTGGCAACTTTTCATGGAGTGTTTTTATACATGCAAATATCTTTCCTTTGAAAAAAACTTATTATGCATTTTTATTATTTTGAAATATTTGTTCATATAAATTAAATAAGATATATTACACGCACATCTTTGAGATTAAAAAAAATTTCATATATTATTTTTTATTAATAATATGACCGGTGGTTAATGAATTAAGATACGTGTGTTTGAGTAGGGTAAATCTAAATAAGTGTTATGAACCTGATCATAGACACATGGTAGCCAAGACTGAATCCCAAGGAAGGCATCGGGCAACACTTGGCTAGCAAGGGGAAATCACGAGAACCAGATCAGGTGACACATGGCGGTTGGAGGCATATCAGAATGTTCAACACGTGGCAGTGCAGTTGTGTATTTAATTCAGTATTTTATGCATTTGTTTTATTTGATTTATTGGGTCCATTAAGAGTAATGAGTAGTTTAAAAGGGGTGGTTATGACCATGACCCGGGGTAGTTATATTTTATTTTATGACCTGATGCTTCAGGGTGTGTGATTGGAGCAGTTTTAATGCAGGAAGGGTGACCATTGGCTTATTTAAGCCAAGCATTGAAGGGCAAGAACTTGCTTCTATCAACCTATGAGAAGGAGTTCCTAGCTCTAGTCTTGGCCATCCAAAAATGGCGACATTATCTATTGGGGCATCAATTTAGGGTCCGAACAGACAACAGGCCCTGAAATATTTACTAGAACAAAGAGTGGGCACCCCTTTTCAGCAGAAATGGGTCGCTAAGGTACTGGGATTTGATTTTGTGGTCGAATACAAGTTTGGAAAGGAAAACAAAGTTGTTGATGCTCTGTCAAGGAGATTGACTGAGGATACATTCACTCCTGACTTGGAGTTACCCTCAGCAGGTGGGGAGCTACAGGCCATTAGTGTGGTACGATCTAATTGGTGGGATGAACTATGACATGCCTACATGGAAGACCCTCAGTTGCAACAGCTTATCAATCGCAGTAAACAAGGTGACCTTGATTCTCAGAAATATCGACTCAATGGTGATTTCTTATTTTATAAAGAGAGGTTGCACTTGGGAACTTTGAAAAAATTTCATAACATGGTGTTACAGCAGTATCATGGTAGTCCTATTGGGGGGCACACAAGTACCCAAAAAACACATGCAAGGATAAAAAGAGAGTTCTTTTGGCATGGCATGCGTACAGACATAAGAAAGTTCATACATGAATGTGATGTGTGTCAACGAAACAAAACAAAAAATCTCAAACCAGCAGGGCTATTGCAGCCCTTACCTATTTCATAAACAACATGGGTTGACATCAGTATAGATTTCATAGAGGGGTTACCACGGTCAGAGGTTATAATGTTATTATGGTGGTCATCGACAGACTTAGTAAGTACAACCATTTCATCTCACTCTCACATCCATACACAGTAGTAACTATAGCACAGAAGTTCATGAATAACATCTTTAAATTACATGGCATACCACAAAGTATTGTCAGTGACAGGGATGCAGTTTTTACAAGTACATTTTGGAAGGAGTTATTTCGGCTGAGTGGCACACAGCTCATGATGAGTTCTGCATATCACCCATAAACTGATGGTCAAACCGAAGTCATGAATAAATGGCTTGAGGGTTACCTGAGGTGTTCACGGGATATTGACCCAAGGAGTGGGCGAAGTGGTTAGCGATCGCTGAATGGTCCTACAACATGTTTGTCCAATCATCTATTGGGATAAGCCCTTTTAAGGTTGTATATGGTCAAGCTCCTCCACGGCTTCAGCCATACGAACCGGGTTCAACGACTGTCCAAGCAGTTGAAGATGAAATGAAGAGTCGAGACTTCATCCTTACCTTAGTTCGTGAAAACTTGCAAGATTCACAAGCTCGAATCAAACACTTTGCAGATAAAAATCGATCAGACCGAGAATACATGGTAGGTGACTAGGTTTATTTGCGATTGCGTCCTTACCGTCAAATGTCAGTGGTTGTGCGTAGAAACTTAAAGCTTTCAGCTAAATACTTTGGACCCTTTCAAATAATACAGCGAGTGGGGAAGGTCGCTTACAAGCTCGATCTACCTTCCACCTCGAAGATTTACCCAATCTTCCACATTTCGTGCCTTAAAAAGTAGATCGGCGTTCGAGTTCACACAAGCCCTAATTTACCCACACTCATGGCAGATGGCACCCCCCCCCCCAAAGTACAGAAGATTTTAGCTCGCAAAATGGTGAAGAAGGGGAATCAGACAGCTATGGAACTTTTAGTCCATTAGGAAGGTTCCAGTGAGGAAGACGCACTTTGGGTGGATTTGGAACATTTACGCAGACAACAACCAGAACTCGAGGGCGAGTTCTTTTGATGGGGAAGGCTGTGTTATGAGCCTGATCATGGACACATGGCAGCCAAGAGTGAATCCCAAGGAAGGCATCAGGTAACACTTGGTTGACTGGGGGAAATCACGAGAACCAGATCAGGTGACACATGGCGGTTGGAGGCATATCAGAATGTTCAACACGTGGCAGTGCAGTTGTGTATTTAATTCAGTATTTTATGCATTTGTTTTATTTGATTTATTGGGTCCATTAAGAGTAATGAGTAGTTTAAAAGGGGTGGTTATGACCATGACCCGGGGTAGTTATATTTTCAGTATGTATTTAAAGAATTGTTTAGTTAATGAAAAGATATCAAAAAACCCAAAATATTGCTAAATGCAAAGGAGGCCCTGGATCCTAAATAATCCAGATTTATCCATTAACCATTACTACATTCAACCATTATAAGCAAGTTCATAACAATAAAGGGTGAAGTTGTATATTCATTCATGTTGAGACACATCATAAAAAAAACAACAATGAAAACAATATGCTAACAATATTTTTATATCATGAAATCAAGAATATAAAAAAGAGTTGATGTTATCAAATTATTATACAAAAACCTATGAGAAGTGGGTTTTTTTTATTATGACACTAGATATATAGGTGGGTTTTTTTTATCATGACACTATATGCTTGTTTGTAAATATGGTGGAGTGTCGTTTTAAAAGTGTTTTCATTCATAAATATATCAAAATAAAAAATAAAAAAAATATTTTTTAAAAATTATCTTTTGACATCAACACATAAAAATAATCTAAGAAAACCAAAAAAAATATATTTTTCAAAAATATTTTTAAAATAAATTGTCAAACGCTCCCGTAATATTGTTGTCGAACACAAAGGTGAGGCATGCAAATGAGTCCATAGTTGCCTTAGGTGTTTAGTAGTGTGGTGGGATCTATGGTTTAAAAAAAAATTAGGTGTTTTGGTGTTTGTTAAAAGAAATAAGCAGATATATTTTGGGGGTGTTTGGGAGAGCTTTTCAAAAAACTGTTTTTGAAAAAAATTTAAAAAAAAATATTTTTATTTTTTAAGTTTAAATTAATAAAATTTGGTGTTTTTAGATTATTTTGATGTGTTGATATCAAAAATAATTTTTTTTAAAGAAAAAAACATAATTTTAATGTAATTTTGAATAAAAAATATTTTTAAAAACAACTACAATCACACTCCCAAACAAGCAGTGATACTTAAAAAATTCAGCAAAACCGCATTCCATGAAAAGCAGCTTTTCGTGGCTTCTCGACCTCACAAATAATTAATTCTCCTGATTCTTTACAGTTAGCATTAATAATTCGAGAAATAAAAACCTTTTCTCCTCTTGACAGCGCCTCCCTCACCTTCACAGCGCCACAGCCCATGACTGTAATCATAAAAATCTACCAGTTACTTGCATTGTTGTTTCAGAAGAAAGTACAAAAAGATTGGGTTTTTTTAATACCTTGTAGCGAGGAGATAAAATGGATCTACGGTGCAGACAGTGTAATCTGTTGTTGAGCGAAGAGAAACAAGAAAGCTGAGAGATTGTTGTTGTTGATGATGCAGCCATGGTGGGTTTGATTGATGCGAGACTACTGAGATGGAGTTCTGAAGAACTGATAGACAGAAAATTGGGTTTTTTTTAAGGGGGACAATTAGCTATTAGAATACTTAAATTGATAATATAATTTTTTGAATAGTAATAAGATAATATATATATATATAAACTATTTAGAAAATTTTATTATATATTAATATAATTATTTATTAATAATAATTAACCAATACAACTTATTTTGAACTTCAAAGCAGTTTTAATCAAACATTTTAAAATTTATTTTGAACCGTAACTAAAGTGTTTTTTATGAAACTATTTTTTTTTAAACCTCAAATACAAAACCAAAAGTAATATCAATCACATCAAACGTTTTTCGTGTAGATATAAACCAAATTGTTTAATCATTAATTAATTGTGTATTCTCGAGAACAAAGTGCTGGCATGTTGTTGAAAAAATTTGTGTCTTCTCATTTTCTAGATTAGGATTTGATTGGAATTTAAGCTTTTTAAAATTAAATATTAACATAATTTTAATAAATCATGGATGAATGAGGAATTGATTTCAGAGAATTCTTAACTGACATGTTTTTGATGAAAATCAAAACTCTTTGAAAGAACTTTACCATTTTTTTATTTTAAAAATGGGTTTGAATGACACTTTTTAGAGGGGAGAATTCTTTCTTTTTTAATCTCCCTCGACCATTTTTTTGCCTCATGATTGGCAAGCTGCAAATAAACTTGTTATGATATGTCAAAATTATGTTATTTTCAAAATTCTTTTTAAAAGTATGATATATATATATATATATATATATATATATATATATATATATATATAAAATGAACCCACGCCATAAAAATATATGAATGGCCTTTCTCAGTACTGATTTCCAAGTGCAGGTGGCATACAAATGCCTAATTAAAGGTCTGCCGGGGCAAGTAATGCTTGCCACCACTGGAGACAA
Source organism: Salix viminalis (assembly GCA_029228465.1). NCBI lineage: Eukaryota > Viridiplantae > Streptophyta > Magnoliopsida > Malpighiales > Salicaceae > Salix > Salix viminalis. Next base: position 9,894,824 of record CM055428.1, on the reverse strand, counting down.
AGTTTTGATGTAGGTTAAATCGTAACACTATTTGGGACACCTCTACATGTTACCCCAGGCCCTGAAGTAGGGGCTAGCAATTCATATGGCAGCACCCCTGCGCCACACCGATGCTTAAGGCCAGGGTCAGCATTCCTTCTGTTGATCTCCTTCTCTATCTCCCGAATCTCCGCCGAGAAATCATAAAACGCTTCGATCATCTCGGCGTCGCCTGTCCATATCGACGGCTGTTGCCGTTCCCCTATGTACTCCTCGTCCGGTGAATGCGTTGACAGTGTCTCTATCACAGCCATCAACTTGGTGCCTTGCAACACGTTCGGCAATGCTAGCAGGAAATACTTTTGTGGATCAGCTAGGAAATTCGCGTACTCAGGGTCGTTTTCCTCGGGGATTAATCTTCTCATCAGGGCTGGTCTGTTAGGCACGTAGCCACCGAAGGAATACTGCCCGAAATTCAGCGCGGCATGCTGTGCGGATGCGAGCCAGATGAGGACGGTGAGGATCCAGACAAGATCATCACTCGTAGCCAGCTTGGGCCACCAATCAGCATCCCGAAGATCGAAATGGCCGACATTGATGGCCTCAGAGTACCAAGCTTGGAGCTCTCTGTCATTACAGACTGTGCTTGAATTTGGGTAGTAATGCTCGACGTAGGTGCGGACCCAGCTATCTATGGCAGACCAGATTAGCAGCCCATCCTGGGCATAAGGGTAGTCTTCGAGAAGAAGCTTTAGACCATGTGGCTGTGACGGATCAGGTACTGCCATGCCCCTGAAACGGGAACAAGGGTTTCCATAAACCAAACACAAGTTTCATCAGAAGAAAGAACAAGACACCCTTTTCAACTTTCTATCAGAAAAAACAATAAATGGATCGGGTTACTGTGAGAGATTGATGGTTACTGTGGGGAGATCCTATCCTATGTTCCCATGTCGCAGGAATAACTGTGCTTGCTAAACGTACGTACCTGCGAATGAGATCCGCATGGAGGCTTTCCTTGTCGAAACGCCAAAAGTTTTTGTAGGCAGCAGCACTGATCTCCATGGAATATTGGCCAGGAGTGAAGCAAGACTCTATAACACCATCACCGTTGATTAGATTTTGGCGGGCTAAGGCATTGATCTCCAGTGTGTATCTCATGTGTGGATCCAAGAGCTTGAATACAGGGTGCATTGCACTCAATTGCCTGTGCGCTGCCAGTATAAATGGCTCCAGGGAAGCGTGTGTGCGTAGCCTGTAATCATCAGAATGTTTCTATCAATGCCAACATTGATTCAGAACTTCATATCTCTGCTCAGAAAACTTAAATGATGATCCACTTTTGATGACTTGAGCTATTCATTTTTCGTTCTTACCAGTGATGGACAAGCTGGTGAACACTAGCATCGTTGGAGCAAACATGAGCCTTGGCCAGTTGCCAGATCCAACTGCCAGTTGCATCCACCGGAGGCGTGACCACACGCTTTGATCGGGAATTCGGCCCTGCTGGTGGGAGGCTAAGCTCTATAGCGATGGGCTTGAGTGTGCCAAGAGGCGTCAAGAAAAACAGGGTACGAGTTGCATATGCTTTTCTTCCGTCAAGTGCATTAATCCGATCCAAAAATGGAAGATAAATATCATGGTAATCAATCATAAACAATTTATTTTCCTCCAGGGCCTGCAAAACTCAACTAACGACACTCAGGGCAGACATGATAAGGGAAAATAAGCGAATTGAACATAATTAAGATCAATTTTATTTTTTTTGTAATATGACAGTACTGTTAGTGAGTACAGAAGGGAAGCAGGAGATTTGGGATTATTACCTGCGAAACGGACAAGCCATTAAGATGGCCCAAGATGTGTTCTTCTTTGAGAGCAGATTCCAGTGGACCGTAAATTTCAGGATCAAGATTGCTTTTTGGTGGGAAAACCCTAAGTCTTTCAATGCTGACAGGGTTTATTCCTGAGACAGCTTCTCTGGCAAACTCATCATCTCTCAACCAGGCTAGCTTGTCCCCTGCAATGTCGTGAATCGCATGAGTGCTTGTAGATTGATTAATTCATCATGTTTTGATTATTACATATGGATTGTTCAAGTGTTTACAAGAAATCCACTTTGCACATAAATAACTGTGCTCACCAAGGTATTGGAAACTCAGACACGTTTTTAATTTGACCAAGATTGGCTGTCCCCTACTGTAGGGTCCAAAAGTTGCACAGTTCTTGCAATCTTTAACGAAAATAAAATAGGAAATCTAAGTCTAACAGGGAATGTACTCACTGGAAAGAATCTTCGGCGTGTCATATTTGAGCTGTCCCTCACCAGACTCCTGCATCTTGCTGACCGCCTTGAGCAATGGTAAATTCTTCCAGATTTCATCCTGCAATCCGACTTTAAGAAGAAGCCCTTCTTTGTAGAGAACATCAATGTCTGAGAAGCTGCTGAAGTCCTGATTATCTGCAGAGATGCTGGCCTTGATCGCCGGAATTAGAGTGTGAAGCACTGCTCGAAGCCTCCCATTTGAGAATGTGAGCTGCTTAGACTCCTCGAAACTGTTCATCTCGAGGCACGTACAGCGGCGTCGGCTTCTCCACCCGGCTCTCCGCTTTAGTATCTGGCACGCGAGGAATCAAGCAGGGTTCATCATACAAGTCGTATGGATACATGTTTAAATCATCTGTTAAATTAAGGAAGCAAAACCTGACTGACCAGAATCCATGGGAGGCCGACCAGTACGGCATCGTCTTGGGTATGGAATTGCTTTGCCACCAAGTGTAGGTCTAACCAGGTTGATTGCCCTTGTCTGGATTTCCCAGATCGTTGTACACATCGAAGTCGTAAATCCTGTCTGACATTTTTCTGACCCCTTCGCCATCTCCCCTGAGATTTCTTAGCTCCTTTCTCTTAACGCTCTGAGTCCGGCAGGGGTCTCGCTCGGTAAATACGGCTGCTCAGATTAAATTGAAGTGCATGAGGAGACCATATACGTACGCTAATAAAATTTACAGAAAGCAGTTTATGTTTATTCTGAAAGTGGGATCCATGCGCTGCAGAATGAAGGGAATTCGTATACAAAAAGCTCATCTCCATTAATACAAACCAGGCTGATCATCATGTTGCAGGAAATTCGTTTGCCATAACTCTTTTGTGTCCTCGTTTTCTACTGGTGAAAAGGGAAGAAACACAGAGACGGCCCCTGCCCCGTCCATGATCAAGTTGCGTGATACAGAGAGTGACACCCGTCCAATTACAGGGGAATCTAAATAAAGTCTTATTGTTGCCAGTAACTTTTTTCCAATTTCCTCGCAGTGGGGATTCCACTACTTATTTTGAAAGCGACATGTGAGGAAATTCAATTTTTAACTTGGTGAAATTCCATTTCCTATATGGAAGAAGTGGTAGTCATTGTACAAAATATATATATATATATATATATATATATATATATATGAAGAGAAATAAAGGAAGAAGAAATATTAAGTTGTTGAAAAATCAATGTCAGTAGGCTCTCAATCGTTCCACTTCATTGTCATATGAAAAGAAGTCAAAACATATCAACATGTGATATATGGTTTGACCTTTGTAAATTGTATATTATTGAACAAAAACAACCTAATATATATATATATATCGTATCCTGCATTTCACGAAAAGTCAGGATTCAGCAAATAAGAAAATAATTACCTTGTTAGAGAAAAATATCCTCTCCGAAGGATGATCTTTTCTGGATTGAACCCATGAGTTGCAAGGGAAATGAACCGGACCACAAGCAAAACCGTCAATGGTGATAGTCTCCAAGAAAAACTCCCGCTGATGCTTGTTGCTCACTGTGATTGCCCCAGGCACACCAAAATCCGAGTCTACCGTAAATTCAGCAGTGTAATGGACCCTCTCGGCTTTCATATTTGATTTCTTTGACCAGTCTCTCAGCGCGGCTTCCCTGCTTCTCTTTGGCTCCTTGCTCTCTACAGAACCAGTTGAGATCATTATCGAATTCGAAGTTTCTATGATCTAATGAAAAACGGCATGCAGCATATATGAACTCGATATGCTTTCTCCTTAGATTTACAGGTATTTAATTAATGCGTAATTAGTTATGTCAAACATGCAGATCAACCCATATATCATGATTTACTTACTCGGATCAACTTCGGTGCTAATAAGCTGCAACACTACATTTCTCCCAATAACATCAGTTAAGGCATCCAGCTGCTTCACGATAGTCTCCTTCAAGTCCTCCCTGTGTTTGTTTCTCACAGTCACCAGAGCTCTCACCTTGAATCTCACTGCCTTTTCAGGCAAACTGGTGTAGCTATTAGCCTTGATAAGTATATCTTCTCGAATGGCCGCCACAGGACCCTTCACAGCTCTCCTGACTCGCTCCTGCCCTCTTCGCCCCTGCAATGGCACCAGGACCGGGCTCGCCAAGAACTCGCTCTTCTTAGCCATTCCTAGCCCTCGGCTCATCGACATTTTTCGATGGTCCGTCCATCAATCGACCGCCCATGATCTCTATAGTTAGCGCCATCCTGCTCATCGCTCTCTGTTTCTTTTCAGGGACGACTGTGTGCTTCTGCAGGGATGAGAGAAAGGAATGGGTGTTCGGGACCAAGAAAGAGGCGTTATGGTAATGGGAGAGCACGAGATGAGTTGGATAGCTACGGGCTCGTGTTTTCTTCTTCTTTTTGATGAATGTGCGTCTGTGTGTTGCCTTATACATACAACACAAGCGTGCATGTGTTTGAAAGCCAAAGGAAAATGGGGTGCCATAAAGAATATTTCACCGTCCACACGTTTTTTAAATCATTTAATTTTCTTGGTTTTATTGTTTTTTCAACTCCCTTATCGTAAAAGTAATTCTTGTTATAAATACAATTAAAAAACTAAACTTGGTGAACCACCTTTGGCCCTTCAAATTTTTTTATCATTTCAAATTTTTATTTTTAATTTGTATCATTTTTTATTGGGTTTTTGTTTTTTTTTATTCACGTCCTTCTCTTTTTTTTTATAAAAACTGTAATTTAATTTTGCAAAATTTTATTATTAGTATATTATAAAATGATATTTAGAATATGAACACGTGAGGCAATGCAAAAACTAATAAATATTTAAAAAAAAACTATTGAAAAGGAATGTAGAAGAAAGACACAATTCTTTGGGAGTTGCAATTGCTGCTCACGGTGTTTTCTTTTTTGTTACTTTAACTTTTTTTATTCTCAGTTTAACCATTTTACAATAAACTTACTTGGAATTGAGTTTAATAATTTATTTAATTTAATTTATTCTCAATGTAAATCTTTTGTATTAAGTTGATTTGAGATTAAATTTAATGTTTTATTTTGGTTGGTTCTATAAAAGTCTCTTGTCATGTTAAGAATATATAGGTTTAATACTTGATTTGCCAAAGTAAAATTCAATTTTATTGATTCAAACCAATTAATATTTTAAAGACTCAATTCAAGTTGAAACAAATTTTCAACTCTTTTTCTAAGAAATAATTTTTTATCTCAACTTCTCACTTTGGTTGGAATTAATTTGTTATCATTTAGTAGCACATATAATTCTTGGTTTATTTATTGAACACACATATAAGATTTTTAATTTGTAGTTAAAATTGTGTGATACCAACACCCACATCTTTTTTTTAATTAAATTAGCTTACTTGTATTTGAAAATTCAAAACATGCATGGGTTAAAAACATGCTTTTTACTTAGGGTTTCGTCGATTCGAGGCAAGTCTCAAGTTTTAAGTCTAATTTATTTTTTAAAAACAATATCATTTCAAAAAAAATCAAAGGGTTTTGGATGGTTTTTTCTCTAGTTGATCATGTTGCTAATTAACCTAGATGGTTCTAATCGTATCATTTTGAGTTAATTGTCCTTCTATTTTTGTTGAAACCTAATCCCAACCTAGATTCTAATCATCAAGGAAGTAGAGATGACAATTTAATTTGAGTTTTGGATAATTATTTTAAGTAATAAATATAAGGTAGAGTATAGACAGTACCAGGCTTGTTAATTCCGTTCCGTTCCGGCCGGAATGGCCGAACGTTCCATGTCATTAAAAAAATCGAGACGAAACGGCGGCATTTTCGTCTCGGTTTTAATTCTGGTCCATTCCGGAAATTCCGACTAAATTCCTGCCGGAACATCTCGGTACCATTCCGGTTGTGCCGTTCCGGCTCAAAAATCATAATATTTCTTTTATTTTAGAATATTTTACTATCATAATATTTTGGAATTTTAGAGATGTTTCTAATTTTGAGATTATGTTTGTTTGACTTTGTGTTTGTTTGTATAATTTAAAGTTAATTTATCTTGAATTTAAATTATTGAATTTAAATTATACTTGTTAAATTAATATTTTAATTTTTTTTATATATATATATATATATGAACAGTACAACCCCAAAACGGCATGCCGAAACGCTCCGAAAACCGAAACGTTCTGTTTCAATAGAAAAACTAGAACGATGACCGGAACGGCGACCAAAACGATATTGACAACATTGGATAGTACATGATAAATAGTTTATAAATACTTATTTTCTTTTTAATAAATAAAATATAAAAATGAAGAACTCCAGCCGCACATACTAAATCCCCACCGGGAAGGTTTGCTGAAGGCACGTGTATGCATCCCTGTCTTGCACTAAAATAGCAAACCATATCCCGCTGCTTCGAACATTCATGATTGTGAATCTCTGGGGACGGTGAGAAATTATACGGAGAAAGTGTTAGGTAGAGCTACAGCTATGGATACATATCCTATTTGACTTTCATGGAAAGGTTTTTTTATTTTTTTAATTACTATATGGATATTTAAGGTTTTTTATGTGACACGAAATATTCTTTAGTGTATGTTTGGTATAATATTGTTTTTGAAAATATTTTTTATTTAAAAATATATTAAAATGATATTTTTTATTTTTTAATAATTATATTTTACATCAACGTATGAAAGTGATTTAATACAAATTAACCTATTTTAATCGATACGTATGTGCAGGCATAATTATAAGATAGTATATTATGAAAGAATAGTTGACTTCACATCGCCATATTACAAGTGAGCGAAGGAAGAAAAGTCAACAGTTAAACTTATCAGACTCATCACCGTCCATGAAATTGAAGAAAAGTCAACAGTTAAACTTAACTCATCACCGTCCATGAAATTGAAGAAAAGTTTAAAATTATTAAACTCATCACCGTCCATGAAAATTGCTGCAGTAGTAAAGGTAGAAAAACAGATGCACGCCCGTCAACTTCTACCTAAGAAAACTACCCCCGACGAGGAGGCAACAATGGCAATATATATATATATATATATATATTAGCCATTTACCTGCGTCTCGTATCAGTGTGGTGAAAACCATAAATTTTTTAACGGGAAAAAATATTCATTATGTGAGATTTTTGTTATTATAATATAAATTTGGATAAAATAATAAATATGTGCAAAATTCTTGTGAAGTACAAGTTTTCAATAAAATATATAAATTTTAAATTGATATAAATTTATTTGTTTAGTATAATTCAACGAAATAAGCAGTATAAAATTATCATCATCATCATTAAAAAAGCAAGAAGATTCGGATATCTGAATTATTTAATTCATTATATTAAAATTAGTTCATTTTATAATTCAATTTAAATTAAACACAACAAACAAAATATAGATTGTGAAAGCACCTATAATAATAAAATAAAAAAAAAAATACTTAATTTTCTATCTATAAAGAGAAGAAAACATAAATTAAAAATTCATTCGTACGTTATCGTCATTATTATTACTATAACATTGAAATCATTATCCACATTACTGCCCAAACAATTAAATCATTAAAATTATCATAATTATTGTGCAAACAATGAAATCATAAAATCATCTGATCCAATGAACAAATAAAAATAATAGAAAACACAAAAAAAAAGAGCAGTATTAATTTTAAAACAATCACCAACATAAATAAAAATAAAAATAAAAATCCAATAAAAAATAAAATAACAAAAACTAAAACAAAAACTAAAAGCATAGATGCATAAATATAGATAAAAAATAAACATTGTTCAAGAATGAACGAACAAAACCAAAGGAATTAATATCAAATAAAAAAAAATCAAAGAATAAGGACCGAAATAAAAAAAAATAAAACATATAATTAATTCCAATTGAAGGAGAAAATTGAAACAAATAAAAATCTTCGGACCAAAACAAATAAAGGTATTTTTAAAAAAAAATGCAATGAAATTTATTAAAAACTTCAAAGAATAAGGACTAAAATGAAAAGTAGCATATATGACCAATTTCAATTAGATGACACAATTAAAACAAAATATATAATTAATTCCAATCTAATGACAAAATTGAAACAAATAAAACACGTCCTACAGTGCTTCAATACGCTCGTCTCATGGGCTTATTTTTTATCATTTTCGGAGGCTATTTTAGTATTAGTACTATGTAGAAATTTGAGAAGAACTGAAAACACGTCCAATTGTTCCGTGTTCTTGTATCAGGAACGAGGAGTAAAATAATAGTTTTACTATGTAAAATATTCGAAAATACCATACGTGTCCAATGGTAATGTCAAAAATGACCCCGGTCTTATAGGTTAAATTTTTTGGACCCTCGGGTAAACTAGTAATTTTATTATCGTAATCCACAATAATCTATATTCATATGCATAGTAAAAAAATGTAATTGTAAAATCTCGACACGGTTTATATGTGTGTGTGTAGGTTATGCTGCCCCTGTTGAAATATTTTTTTGTGTTTTTTTCAGTTTAATTTAAAATTTTACATAATATTTATTCTCTGTAAATCAATACAATTGATTTGTTAATGCTATTTTATTTGAAAAAATATTAATGAAAATGATTAATTGTATTTAATTTAAATCTTAATAGGATTCTTTAACATATTAGGTTGATAATTATCAGCAAAAGTAGCTAGTTGTCGTCAAATTAAGTTTCATTAAGATTCCTTGAATTAATAATTATTAACAATTATCAATAAAAATGATTAGGTGTATTAAATTAAAATTCCAGGAGGATTACATAGGATAGTTGTATTCAATTTAAATTTCAATAGAATTATTTTACTCAATACATTAATTGGTAATTATGAAAAATAAACTGGAAATAAAATGAAGTTAGTAAATCAACTATTTTGAAAACAGCAGATTTCGAGAGAGAAAAATTGATAGAGAAATATTTACAAAATAAATAAGTTTTGAAAATAAAATCAAAATGTTTTTATATAAATAATTTTTTGATAGAGAAATATTTACAAAATAAATAAGTTTTGAAAAAAAAACAAAATGTTTTTATATATATAAGTAAAATTATTATCAACAATATAATTCAGCTACATTGATGGGAGTGGAGTAGTGAAATCTTGAATTTCATTGTTACAAAATGATTATATATATATAAGTCAAGAATTCATGATCACGATCATGGGAAGATGCTGGGATATTAGCTGCCAAAGAGGACAGAACTGGGAAAGCAACCTGAACTATACTTTTTCGGTCCTTTAATATTTTTTTTTAAATTCAATTATGATACAAGATTTTATTTTTATTATTTTTCATCCCCTAATTTACTAAAAGACAAAGAAAGAGCATCACGGATTTTGGTGCAGAGAAAAACTAATTCCAAGTTCCCAACTACCAAAGTAATTAATATTAGCTTATTTAAAATAATTAAGCATCACGTTATATTTGTTTTTATACGAATGGATCAAAAAGATAGGTCCAACTAGATGGGCCTCTGCCCAACTTGAGCTCCATCTTGTTCTTATAAATCTATTTCACAGTGACGCAGGCTGACGATATGGGATAAATATAAAATCTTATATTTTGAATATTTATTTAATTTGATTTTAATGATTGGATGGAATTAAGTAGTATAAATATTATAGATGAATTGTTTTTTTTAATACCCTAACCGCAAGAGAAGTACCATGGGACATCACTCACTAGAAAGCAACAAAGTGTGTAAATTAACGTGGTATAAATAAATGTAACCCCTTACTTAAGTTACTTGAACCTGAAAACAAGTTATAAATGTATATCATATTTGTCATTACATTTCAAACATGTTTAAGCAAAATGTTTTTAATTTTTTTTTAAAATAGTGTTTTTAGATCATTTTCATGTGCGGATATCAAAATTAATTTTAAAAAAAAATTTAATACATTTCTGAATGAAAAACACTTTAAAAAAAAGAATCATAACCATACTACCAAACAGAAATTTAATCTAGACAACTTGCCATTGAGCTTTTGTGCTTCTCAATACAATCAACATTGTTGGTAAGAGAAAGTGTGACTTGTAAGGTGCATAGAAAAAAACAAATTGGAGATGTATTATTGAAGAAATCCAACTCTAAAAACAAAACATTAGATGAAACATGATACGCAACTCGAAGTAACTTGAGTTACAAGGTAGATGGATAAGAGTACTGTGATTTAGATTTTAAATTTAGATAAATATAAAATTCGACGAGGATTCTTGGTTATTTACTCGGCTAGATCGGGTTTTATAACTATATAAATATTTTTTTAGGATTTACAAATGTGTGAGCGATCACAGCTTTTTGATATCTTCAGATGGAGTCAATCTCTTGATTCTACAGCCGATTAACAAGAACAATTTCTTAAGTTCGAGATTGCATAGCAGTCGAGCCACGCTTTGCAATGAAATTACAAGAAATAAGACACCTTTATTTATGGTAATTGCAATCATAAATATATATATATAAAAAAAAGAGAAAATAATCAGAAGAAAAGAAAGAAAGATAATAATACGAAGTAGCATAGCTGAGATCGAACTTAGGATGTGAAATTAGCAGTTTTACATGATATGGAACGATCGAGAGGGGTTGGATCTGCTAGCCACGGAAAGAAAGTTGGAGAAATTAATACCTAAGCCAGGAACAGCAAAAGAGGTCTCCATTAAAAGCCTCTGGTTATAAAGCCTCTATGCTCGATCCAGACACCTTGAAATCCTTGATGAGATCACGATGATATTCCTTTACCTTCTTCAGCAGGGAAAGGTATTGCAGTTTCAGCCACCGCAGTCGCATTCCTCTTAGCATCCTCATCAAAAACATTCTCCGTCGTCGTGGCTTTTCTCCTCCTCCTCCTCCTCCTAGACGTATTATGGGAAGTTTGCGCCTGCGTATGGAGAGTCTCCGTCGAAGCGGCCACCGGGAGGTGGCGGCGAGATGCGTGTTTTTGAGAGGGATATCATGTTCTTGAGCCATGTGATCAGTAGCAGAAAGGTGTGGGAAAAATGGGAGAGAATTTATGGGAAGGACAAGGATATAAAATAATCCATAAGTTTATTTCATGTACAGTTGAAAATGGTCCTGTTTGTCATTAATAGAAATTTTAATTTTTAATTCTTTGTTTTAAATAAAAAAAAAATTAGTATTTTTAAATTATTTTTATATGTTGTTATTAAAAAATATTATTTTAATATATTTTTAAATAAAAAATATCTTAAAAAAATTTCAACCACGTTACCGATCAAACGGAATAGAGACAAACTTGGGTATATCTGGGGCCCAGTTTTATTTTAGTTATCAAGTCAAGTGTGCTTACTTTTTAACGGCTCTCCAATTCATGGAGAGATGTCATGAACGTTAAAATAATTAACCGTACATGATTCTATTCTAATTTTAAGAAACGTAAGATGATATGCCTTGAGTTAGTTAAATCAAAGGGAGATAGAGACATTAACATATTAAAAAAACATATTAGAGTTTAAATATTTGCCATGTTGTGGTTTCAATGAGGATTTTTTTCATAAAAAATAAAATTAAATAATATGAGAATTGATTTGACATGACTTGATCGATTTAGCAAGTTCAAAAACAACTTAAAAAACATATAAAAATATAATTCAATTAAAAAAAATTAAGATGATATTTTTTTAATATTGAAAATACAACAAATTAGATCAGTTTGAATTAACTCATATTAACTTATAAAATCTTCTACCAATATCATGAGACTCCAGTAGTCTTATATAAAACAAGTAAAAAAAATCATAAATAAATAAATAAATAATAACAATAAAAAACTTGTAATTCATATCATAAGAAAATAAAAAAACAATTATGAAGTTGAATTATTATAAATCAAGCTATGATATTATCAATCTAATATTATATTAATGGGTAAAGTTAAAAAAAATAAAGTTATGATACCGGATAATTCCATATAAATATTAAAAGTAACTACGAAAGGTATGACGTTCATGTAGATGCAGATTGGTCCTGCCATTTAATGAAGATAGGAGGCCGAAATCTTTTGCGAAACTTTTTGGTGACGATCAATAATGCCCTTTTGTCGTTTACTCCATCGAATTGGAAGGTTCATGATGGTCCACGTGACAACATCTCATTAGTTAGTAACTTCACCTTTGAAAGTGAGCATCTTTTTAAACATCAAGATTAGTATTTAGATTTTTTTTAACACATGAGTATGACGGGAGAATTTGATGGAGTGATATTTTATTATCTACTTTTATGAATTTATGCTCTTTTTTTTTTTAATAAAAATTTTTATATTTAAAAAAAAATGATATTTTTTTTTTATATTAACCTTCTATATCCTAATATAACTTTACTTGAAATAAAAATAATAAGGATCAAATTGAAAAACAATATAGACTTTGAACTTTGATTGAATAATGAAATTGTAAAACCTGAACAAAAAGGCTAATAAAAAAAAATCAAAGGATCAAATTAAAAGAAATATAAATATGACAAATTATAATTGAAAAAAAGGGTAGTTTTATGGTGCTTAGAAAGCTAATGACATTCTAACAGTTACTTTTCAGGGTCGCTTTAAAGATATAGATACAACTAGTTAAAAGAAATCCTAGGTGAATATATTTGTATCACTTTTTATGAGTCATGAATTTTATATTTTTTCTCTTTCTATGTTTTTTTCTTTTTAAAGTGGACCCCACAAAGTAACTAACATGATAATACTAGTTACTCTCTAATATCATAAGGGTCTATTTAATATTGCGGTTATTGTTGTGGTTAAAGTTAAAAAAATATATATATTTATAAAAAACACTTTTAGTTGAAGATCATAACTAAAATTGAAGTATTTGATTAAAATTATGGTTGAGTTTGAGCTTTCATAAAAAAAAATCGTGTGTTTGATTACTATATTTTTATATTGCTGTCAACTTATGAAATTACTTTAAAATACACACACACACACATATATATATATATATATATATATATATATATATATATATAATCATAATAACATAATATAATAAATAATTCAAGTAAATAAAATACTTGTTTTTATTCCTCCATCAAACTATTTATAATTACATTAAAGTACATATATTGATATACATGTAAACACAATGGATATGGCTTCAACATCCAATAGAGAAAAAAACCATGGCACCTGTAAGCTCCTCTCCTCTCCTCTCCAGTAATTTCTCTCTCCTCCTCTCCTCCTCTCCTCCTCCTGCTAAATGTAAACTTCCCCGCAAAGTTCACACTGTACATAGAATTTCACCAATTCCATCTGAAACTCGAACAGGACGTGACGATTACATGGAAGAGTTGCTTGTACTTACTGCTTGCTTACATGCTTACTCGGAACTGAATTATCCTGACATATGTCCGATGACTTACGGTTCTTTTTTCGGTTCCCTGGGTTAATGGGCAATCCTTGTGTGGTGATCTTGATTTTGGTCCAATAACTTGTTTTTCGGTATACATGACTTACTGCTTATCTGGGTTTTTTAATTTTTAGTTAGATGCACCTGTGATGATCTTTAATTTTTAGTTAGATGCACCTGTGATGATCTTTAATTTTTTGCTTCTGTGTATTTTGTTTGGTGGTGAAGACAGTAAAAACAACGAAATGTTGCTTTTGAGAAATTGAGGTTGAACCTCAATTTCCTCATAATTATATAAATTGTGTTTCAATCCTAACTAAACACCAAAAATTTGCTTTTTATTTGAACTCCAACAGCAATTACACTGTCAAACACACATTAAATCTTTTTTATAGGGATAAATTGAAAAAGAAACAACATTTTTATAAAAGGTCAAAATAAAAATTAGAAATCAAAGAATAAAATTTGAAATTGAAATACTAAAATTAAAGAGGACTAACGTATATTTTTTACAGGAAAGGAGATAAATTAAAAAAAAAATGAACATCAATAATAAACTAGTCACCCATCATGCCACACCAAGAAAAAAAGAACGTTATAAGGCTTCCAATAATATAATGGAAGACTATGTGGTCACAAGTAACACCACACGTGTCATCACTTAAAAGATCTCTACACCTTTTAGGGCAACTTGTGTAATATCTATTAGTGAAATTAATGAACATTGAATTACTCTCGAAGCCAAGACTTCTCTTTCTTTTCTTTTTTTTTTTATAAAAAACAAATAATTTTATTGTCCAAATGAATATCTTTTATATGTGTGTACAGTGATTTCTGTACATTTCTAAGGGTGTGGAGGTCGCGACATCCTGGGGTTAAAACGTCCATCAAACTCAATATTAGTTTTAAAAAAGCCTATATTTTTTTTAATTAAAATAATCCTTATAATAATAATAATAATAATAATAATAAAACCTCAATTCATAAATTTTTAAATGCATTATTGGATAATTATTATTTTTATTTAAATATATTCTTGAGCCCTAAATGTAAAATTTATATCGACAATTAAGTAAAATACTAAAACTAGTAGTTTTTCATTGTTCACCTAGTGTGGATAAATTTTTGTGTTTTCAATTTGGTCATTGATATTTTTTTTCTAGAAATTTCATCCTTATTAATGTCCAATTGGTTTTGATTTTTTAAGAAAAAATGAAATTGAAAGAAGAGGGATCTAATGACAAACACGTCAAACATGACTAGTGTGCCATGAGTTTATAACTAAATATATTTTAGTCCTCCAGTTTAAAAAGCATGCATATTATACAATTTTGGCACCTCGATCTCTTTCAGGTTCATTTTTGGTATGTGATTTTACCAAATTCATGTTTTTTTTAGGCAATATTGAATTGAAATATAGAGGATTGAAGTAATAAACTCCGATGACTTAGGTGGTTCTTTTGAATTTATTTGAAAATATATTTTATACTTGAAGTTAAAAAATATAGGTAAAATATTGTTTCTTTGCACCCATTAATATTGTGGATTATAATAGTAATGAATATTTTGTTTTCATTTTGACCTTTTCTTTTCTTTTCTTATTTTTTTTTAATTTGATCCTTATATTATGTGTTTATTGGTAGTTAGAGCTGATAATTTATTTTAACTTACCTTTTATATTGGTTGGAAAATAAAATGCATTATTTTATCTTCAATTTTCATTTTCATTTATTTGGATTTGACTTTTCTATAATTTTTTAAAATTTGATAATCTATTTTTATTATAGTATGGTTAAATAATTAATAGTTTAGAAACAAATTACTAATCCTATTTGAGTCCATTATCTAGTTGCATGTTTCATTTTTTATTATTATTAAAATTACTCAATTCATGGGTTAATCGATTTTACTCATTGAATCTTATATATACTAGCCAATGTCCTCGGGCGGCGCCATATGTTTTTCAATGCAAAAAAATATTAATTGTGTGAGATTTTTTTATTACAATATAAATTTAGGCAAAATAATAAATTTGTGCAAAATTCCTGTTAAGTGCAAATTTTATATAAAATATATGAATTTTAAATCGATATAAATTTATCTATTTAGTAGGTTTCGACGAAATAACCAGCATAAAATTATCATCATCATTAAAAAAGCAAGAAGATTAAGATATGTTAATTATTGAATTAAATTTATTAAGATTAGTTCATTTTATAATTCAATTTAAATTTAACATAAAAACAAAATATCAATTGTGAAAATACCTGCAATAATCAAATAACAAAAATAAGTAGTTAATTTTCTATCTATAAAAAGAAGAAAATATAAATTAAAAATTCATCCCTACGTTACTGTCATAATCCAATTTCTGGGTTATTCCTCAAAATCTACCTGAAAATAATAAAAATAAAATAAAAAGGGTTAGTGTTGGTAGAAAATTGATGTGGAAAATTTGGAAGTTTTTGAGAGCCTGATTATACCTCTTTTATGCCAAAAAATGAAGAAAAATACAGATTCAAGGATAAAATAATTTATTATGGGGTAAATTTGCATAACAATTAAGCCGAAAGGCATAATTATTTATAATTTTTATAGGCCAATTTGATTTAATCATGGGCCAATTTGAAGTGTAATTATATTTAAGAATTAATTTAGGTTCAAGTTGAAGGATTTAATTAAGTGCAAGGACTTAATTATATTTTAAATTGGTCAAATTAATTTTGTTAAGGGTTTAATTGATAAAAGATAAAGTTTTTGAGCTTAATTAGGGTTCAATTGAGAAGATTAGAGTTTTTGGAGACCGAATTGATTTTTTTCCCAAACCAATCGTGTAAAGTTAGGGGCAAAATTGAAGAAAATTAAGAGTTTAATGGTCAATTGATGGTCAAATTATTTAAATCCGAACCAAATACCAAAATAAAAAGGATGCGTAAGGTAAGGCTGCTTTTGAAATTTTGGGGGATACAATTGCACAAATTCAAAGTTTAAAGCCCATTGAGAGTGCAGTTAAAACAATTACAAATTGAGTGACCAAAATGCAATAGCACTAGGGCCCAAAACCTACAGCAGCCTTGCCACTGTAGGCACGCAGCTGCAAGCACGTTGCTGAGAAGGCAATCAGACCACTGTATCACGTTGTTGTAGAATGCAACTCATCGCCGTTCAACTGTAACATGCCACTGTAGGAGGTAACCAGTCACTGCACGCAGCTATAGCATGGTGCGGACGGGCTACCTCCTCCGCCTATAAATACCACGGGGAGAGAACATAGACGGGGATGAAAGGAGACGGGGAAAACTTTGAAAAAAAACCAAAGGAAGCACAAATGGGGAATCATAGTTACTAGAGTGGAGATCGCTAATGCACTGGAAACACAAAAATCACACACATAATTTGCAAAACACACGACAGGGACGACGACGAGCATTAGGAATTTGCAGAGATGCGCGACCAAAACTTGCACAAAGAAAATTTGCAGAGACAACGACGAGCACCTTTCGACGCCTCCCACGGCCACCATTTTCGATGTCATCACCACAGGGACAACCACCTCGACCTCCTCTACACGTAGGTAGTAGCAGGTAAGCCTCTCGTCGTGGTCGGCCGATCACCTTGTTATTGTTCACGTAACACGTGAACAATAATAATCATGCTTTACGTTTTCTTTCTTTCTTTTCTTTTCTTTTTTCTGGTTTGTATCTTGGGCTGGACTGCTCTCGGCCCAGCCCAAGTCCAGCAGGCCCACGCCGATTTTTTTTCAAAGAAATATATAAAAAAAATATACATTTAAAAAAACCAAAATGTGTTGTTTTCGTGCATACGACTGAATTTCAAAGTTTTCCAAGCATATTTTTCATTAAAAAAAATTATGTTCCAGCTTTCACATATTTTGAACGAAAATTGGATATCGTAACCAGTTTATGATTATCCGTTGGAATTTGGCTAAAATATGTAAAAAAATCTTAAAAATTATTTTGTTTTAACTATCAGGATGTAAAATTACATTGTAAAAGTACACCTGTGGAAAAAATATTTTTTTCAAAATGAAGTGTAAAATTCTTTTAGGTTAGTTTTTCAACTCGCAATGAGGTAGAGATTCTTTCATGAAAAGAGATTCACGTCGAACTTTAGAAAAGACCAACAAAAAAATCAAACTTAGAAACACGATCAAACAACAATGAAATTTGTCGTAGGTAGGGTGCACTAGGGGTGATGCGTCTTCTCCTTGCACAACAAGTCCCCTTACCCAGACTCTCGTAGACCAATAGGTTTTCTAGTGACCGTAATACTAGCTGACGACTTCTGATAATTATAGTAGTAATTTTTACGACTATAAAACACAACCCCTTTTTCACCGTGCTTCATTCTCCCCATCAGGGGATGACGGGGTGCGAAACGTGAAAAATCGTTATTGCGAGAATTAACATCATTATTTACAAAAAGAAATATTAAAATAACAGGAAATTACCTATACACCCCTCGACCTAGCGATAACTACGAAAAACCACCATGGAAAATACAGCAATACCCTCGGATCTGAGGCCAATTTTTTTCATTTTGGGGGGCTAATTTCATAGGTTTACTATGCAAAGAATTTAGAAATACCATCCATGTCTATTGCAAAATATCTAAACTACCCTCGACTCCAAGTACCTTCTTTTGTCGTTTTTGGGGGCTATATTCGTAGTATTACTATGCAAAGAATTTGAAAATACCATCAATATTCTCTGAAAATTTCTAAAATACCCCCGGTCTTGGGGGTTAAAAAATTTCGATCCTGGGGGTAAAATAGTCATTATACTTTAGCAATCCACAATGAACTGTGTTGAGGTGAACAGTAAATAAATACACAATAAAAGGGCCACGAGATTTATATTTTAGTTAATATATATTTTAAAAATCATGTCGTATTTTTATTAGTCATACAAGTTGTTTTTTCATCTTTTAAATTGACTAATTTACTTGAAATCAAGTTATGAAAAAATATTTGACTTTTCATCCTCTTTAAAATAATTTTATTAAAATTTGAGGTGAACATAAAATCAAGTTAAACCGTTAGGATTTAATGATATTACTAGAAAAGTCCCCAAGAGGTGTGGCATGGTAGCGAAGGGCTGGAGATCTGCACAGCAGGTCTCGAGTTCGTGTCAGGGCATGCACTCCTTGTAAAAGTCTGGGACAGCCGAGGGCTTACTCACTCACCTGACTAATAAATTGCGTTTTCCGAGGGGTGGAGTTTCCTTGGAAAAAAAGAGACACACACACACACACTAGCCATGGCACCCTCGCCTCGTCGCGGTCGGGACCATATTTTTTTCAACGCAAAAAATATTAATTATATATGATTTTTTTTATTATAATATAAATTTTAGCAAAATAATAAATCTGTGTAGAAATCTTGTGAAGTGCAAGTTTTTTATAAAATATATGAATTTTAAATGGATATAAATTTATCTGTTTAGTAGGTTTCAATGAAATAACTAGTATAAAATTATCATTATCATTAAAAAAAAGCAAGAAGATTTGGATAACTGGATTATTGAATACATTGTATTAAGATTAGTTCATTTTATAATTCAATTTAAATTAAACACAACAAACAAAATATAAATTGTGAAAGAACCTGCATTAATCTAATAACAAAATAAGGAGCTAATTTTCTATCTCCAAAAAGAAGAAAACATAAGTTGAAAATCCATCCCAACATTACACTCATTATCATTACTATAACAATTAAAATTATTATCAACATTACTGCCCAAACAGTGAAAATCATTAAATTGCCCCCAAAGAATTTTTAAAAAATAAAATATTTTTCCAAAAAAAATAAAATAATAATCACTAAAATTATTATTATTATTGTGCAAACAATAAAATCATTAAATTGTCTTATCTGAAAATCAGATAAAAAAAAAACAAAAAAAAAGAACAAAGAGAAAAATGGAGCAATATTAATTTTAAAATGATTACCAACATAAATTAAAATTTCTGAATTTAACCGAATAAAAATAAAATCCCAATAAAAAATAAAATGAAAAAAATTCAAAACAAAAACCAAAGGTATAAATGAATGAATACGGAAAAAAAATAAACACTGTCCAAGAAATATCGAGAAAAAAAGAATCAATACTAAATAAAAATTAAAAGAATAAGTGCCTAAATAAAAAAACAATATATATAATTAATTCCAATTGAATGACAAAACCGTAACAAATCAAAACCTTGGAAACAAAAAATAATAAAGGAATTTTTTAAAATAAAATGCAGTTAACCAACATAAATTAAAATTTCAGAACGGAAATAAAAATAAAACCCCAACAAAAAATAAAAACAAAATATAAGAGAATAAATGCATAAATATAGATAAAAAATAAAATCTTTCCAATAAGGACAAAAAAACGAAAGCAATTAATACATAAAAAAATAAGTACCAAAATGAAAAACAAAATATATAATTACTTCCAATTGAAGGATAAAAATTAAACAAATCAACACTTTGGGACCAAAAAGCAATAAAGAAAATTTAAAAAATCAATAAAGTGTAATTGTTGAACAAATTAAAAGAATAAGGACCGAAATAAAAAGTTGGCGATATCTACGGAAAAACCGGGGGTGAAAATTCAAAAATACCCTCGGTTCCAGGTGTATGTTTTTGTCGTTTAGAGCGGCTAAATGCGTTATTCTACTGTGTAACAAATCTGGAAATGCCATCTGTGTCCCGTGAAAAATTCAAAAATGCCCTCGTTCCAGGTTTCTGTGTTTGTCATTTAAGGGGGCTAAATGCGTTATTCCACAGGTCAAGAAATTCGGAAATATCATCCGTGTCCCGTGTAAAATTCGAAAATGCTCCTGATCTCGGGGGGTTAAAACTTTCAATTCTAAAGGTAAAATAGTAATTTTATTATAGTAATGAATAATGAACTGAGTCTGTATAAACAGTGCACATGGCTACCGGGAAAGGCCTACACCTTTTATTTTATAGTTAATATATATATATTTATTTGCCCTGTAGCGGAGTGCTAAAAAATTATTAGAACAACTCCTCTCGGTCCCCTTTACACTATTCCACCATTTCTCTCTTTACCTGTTTTGTTTTGTTATATTTTATTTTATTTTAAATCCCCTCTTCAACTCGATCTCCTTAGTCCGGAGTTCAAACCCAGAGATGGACACGGACGTGACGATGGTTCCGGCAGGCGAGGCAAGCTCCTCTTCCTCAAGGAAACCGAAGCGATTCGAAATTAAGAAGTGGAATGCTGTCGCTCTTTGGGCTTGGGGTCTGTCTCTTTCCCTGTAATTCTTCTCTTTATCTAACCCTTAAATTTTGATTTTTTTTCTCTCTTTTATGTTAATTATTTGATGGGTTTGCAGATATCGTGGTGGATAATTGCGCTATTTGTAGAAACCATATCATGGATCTTTGTAAGTCCTGGCCTTCTCTCTTTCAAGATTCCAAGACTTTTCTTTTTTCTGTTTATTTATTGATTATATCTTATGTGTTTTCGTTTAGGCATTGAGTGCCAAGCAAATCAAGCTAGTGCTACAAGCGAGGAGTGCACTGTTGCCTGGGGTATGTGCTCTTCTTCTGTCTTGAGTTTAGGGTTTTCTCTTTGATGGGCACTTTGTTTTGAGCTTGACTGCATGTACTGGTACCCTTTTTTCACCTATGTTATTTGAATTAGACAAGGATTTAATGTGATAGGGATCTTATAATCGTCGGGAGCAGTGTTTGTTAGACTAGTGTGGCTGTGTTCCCTTGCTCAGTATGCTTTTAATTATTATTTTTTTAGTAGCTCCAAGTATTTTCTTTGATGGGAGATACGGAAATGGAAGGGAGAATAAGTCTGGGTGTAGAAACTAATGCTCACTACGAGCTTGCAATTGTTGCATGTTAGAGCTGAAACTCCCAAAGCATAGGATGCCCGCAGTTTGGTGTTGATAACTGACATTACATCTGTTTCACGGAGCTGGCCCTTTTGTGATCACGGAGAACTCATTCTCTTAATAATTAAAGTCCCTTTATAAGATGATTCCACCTGAACATGACGCTACTGATTCAGAGCATTTGCCTATGCTAATTATCCCAATTGCTGCAATCGTCTTAGGCTTTTCATTTTTTTTCTATGTTCTTCCTGGATATAGCATGCTTGGGTTGATAATCTGATCTTGGACATGTTTTGGTAGTTGGAGCATCACAGGTGACAACCCTGTTGGTCTATTGATAAGAAAATTACCAATCTTAACCTTTTTTATGAATTACGAGTGCCTGGTGGTCTAATTATAGACTAGTAGCTGATATTGCCAGAGATCATAACAATTATGCCCAAGTGTCAGAATTTAGTGTTCTCCTTTTTAGTGCATTTATTATAAGTGCTTCCCTTGTGAAGCTGTGTGCCTTCCCAGTGTTGTGCTGTTGCTATTGATCAACCTGATTGAAGTCACCATTTTCAGTTTTCTAGATGGCATTTTAGGAGAAAAATCTTGTTCCTGTATTTCTGCTTTTTTTATTTATTTAAATGATCGGTGGCTTACACTGATCATGGAATTGTTTGGTAATCCACAATAATAGTGAGGGTCATGGGAGATCGTGATTTTGTTTAATTTTAGCTCTCAATGATATGAGATAGAAATGGGAGGTCAAGGTGCTGGTTTTGTAGCTGCCTTTCTCTTATTCTTCTGGTCTATTGGTTATGACTGTTTGTCTTGCAGTATTTAAACCATGATTCCCTAGATAATATTTTTTTCACATGAACATCTGGCTTATTACTGGAATAAGCATGGCACTTGATCTAGCTCTCTTTGTTTTGATAGCTGATCATATCAAACTTGTAACTTTATTGTTTTATTAATGATTGTGGCTCGATGTGAAGCTTCAATGATGTTGCTTATATGATCAATTCTGTTGTGTTACCTTGGTTTATCCTGTAGGTTTGTGCTTTTTGTTTTATCAATCTGCCTACATGTGCTAAGGAAAATCTGGTTTGTTATGACAGGTGTGTGCAACCATGCCTTCCACTTCCACTGTATCAGCCGATGGCTCAAAACCCGCCAAGTGTGCCCTCTCGGTACGTGGCAGAGAATGCATATGATTTCTTAGATTTATTTATTATATCCTCAAACAACTGAGCATTTATTTGGCTCTCACTTATGCAGATAATAGCGAGTGGGAGTTTCAGAAATATGGCCATTAAAGTTGATGGAGCAAGCAGAACATCTCGATGGGGACTTCTGGAAATAAAATGGATAAAAATGTGTTTCTACTGCCTTGACATTATATAAGATTATTAAAAGTAATATTGGATCATTATTCTAAAGTTTTTTTTTTCAAGTCATTGGACCTGATTTATGGGATGAGATGTTGCGCAGTGCACTACTGTTTGTGCGATCAAATTTATGTAATGATAAAGGTTTGTAATTGTGCAATCTCAGAGCGGGGATTTGATTTCTTGAAATGCTGAAACCCACTTTCAAATTGCTTAGCTGCAGATTGGTTTCATTCCTTAAGGTCCTGGCCATGCAAGTAGGCACTAGATCGACTTTTGAACGGTGGGCTGTCCATTGTTAGCTCGAATGGTATTGAAGCAGGTCGAAAGTGACAACTCCTGTTTGGCAAAAGTGTTTTTGAAGAAAACTGATTTTTTTGGTACTTTTAGATAATTTTGTTGATATAAAAAATGATTTAAAAATAATAAAAATGTTAAAACTAATAGATTTCTGGATGAAAAATATTTTAAAAAATAGTTTAATGAATGATGGCTTAATGAGAAACGTTTTTACCTTTCAGCCCTGCTCTGCTTACCAGGTTCTCACCTCGCTGGTGGGTTTTCTAGGGAGCAAATAGGGAGAGGGAAAGAGCTCAAAACATCATCCATATAAAAAATGGGTAAAAATAAAAATGGGTAAAAATGTTAGACGACGCCTGAGAGATTCGAACTCTCGCGGGGAAACCCCATGTACTTAGCAGGCACACGCCTTAACCACTCGGCCAAAGCGTCGTTTCTGTTTTCATGCCATCTTACGTTTTAATTATTATGTTTTTAATCCAGCCCTTCCACTGACCTCCTCTCTCTCATATCGTGAAGGTCTTCCTAAAGCTCTATATCCGGTTGCGTTGATTATCCTGTTCCAATACTTGGCTGTTCTATCAACAATTTTTTTAAAAAAAAATTAAAAAAATAACTCGACAACTTGTCAATACAAAATATCCATATTTATTATGAGGTAACAATCTCATATGATGATAAGAAGAAGAAACATCAAAAGCTTATTTCAGATAAGAGAAGATCGGAAGGAAAGAAAGACAAACCCATTAAAGCTTCATTTCTCCCCTAAATTTACGTAGCTTATGCTGGTTTCTTATGAATCTATGGACGTACAGGCACAACTTATGTAGCGGATGATGAAGAAACATCGAAAGAAATGGAAGAAATCTAATGATTACAATTGTAGAAGCCATTAAAGCATTATTTCACCATGGAAAGTATCAGTACATTATAGACAAGAAGATGAAAAAAATCATTTCTTCAAATACATTAACCTTAGCCCGTTCCTAGATCAACCACCCCCAATCTCCATCTTGAAATCTCGTTGAAATGAAAAGCTAGATCATCATCACATAATTTGTACACAAGGGGCGGCCAATGCCCCAAGTTTGAAACTATGCCAGATACTTCTCCAATATCCAAGGTTTAAATGGATTCCATGGATGATCCTTGACGCCACTTGACAGCAATTGGACTTCTTACTCCATGAATCCCATTGCTCCACTCGATCGATCCAAATGCTGCTGAGTGAATGCTAGACCAACCCAAGCTAGCACTGGAAAAGGTAATCTCATAAGACATGGTCTTATTCTCTGCACTAAACACAAGCCTACTCGGGGACACGTCGATCTCGACATTTGCAGGAGCATTCACTTTAACTTCATAAACTGCATCAAGAGAATTCCCAACATTTTTCACCGTCCTCCTATATGTAACCACATCACTATAGGACTGGAAAACAACAGAGAATGATGGATAGTTAAGGTTGCCTGGGCTTCCCTCTTTGCCACTGCATATGTCCGAACGAGGAGGCTCCCTGACAAAAACCGCAATTCGCTTAGAATCATACCCGATTGCACAAAGGAATGCTATGTAGTCACTTGTGTCCATGTCGTACACCAGTCCAGGATTAAGAGCACTATTGGGATCAACATGGCCAGCTCCATGAATGAAGGGTGTTGATTCTTCACCACTAGCAAGATCCTTGATGTTCTTGCCGGAATTGTCTAAATCATGAGCGGTGGTCACCAAAGCGGATTTTATAGCAGCCGGGGACCAATCCGGGTATGCTTTTCGAAGCAGAGCAACAATTCCACTTACATGGGGGCAAGACATCGAGGTGCCTGATATTATGTTGAACTCAACCCTTCTAGGATCAATTTCCAAATCTGTTGGTCCAACGAATCCAGTCCAACCAGCCAAAATGTTAACACCAGGAGCAATGACATCTGGCTTCAGAATCTCTGGTGTCAGATAATTCGGACCACGACTCGAAAAGGCTGCAACCTTGGGAGCTGCAGGTGAAGTCCCAATTATCGTTCCACGGAAATTAATTGTTGCAGTTGGATACTGACTCGATTTCACATATTCTCTGATCTTATTGGCAGCAATTTCACCGACCTCAGTAGCAGGCAGAAGATGGGAATCGGCAATTAGCTCCTCGCCACTATCTGCCGTGTTTGCCAGTATCATTCCAAGCCCACCAGCAAGTTTCACGGCAGCTCCTTTCTCCACCCTTGCATTCCCTCCGCGGTCGCATACCACAATCTTCCCTTGGACTTTTGACGGACTTATACTACCCACATAGCAATACCTATTCCCAACATCACCAGCATACACCAAAGGAAGCTTGAGATCAACAAGTGGATCACCAGAGTAGAGCGAAACCCCATTGAAAACCCATCCATTGCCCAAGACTACATCGGCTGGAAACTCTCTATCAATTGTTGAAGCACCGACAGTAAGGATCCATGGAGCAATATTAACAGCAGTGTATGGATCTGGTCCTGAGTTCCCAGCAGAGCAAGACACAACAATTCCATGTTGTGATGCACTAAATGCCCCGATGGCAATCGAGTCATGATCATATTGAGGAGCATGACCATTAGCACCAACAGATAGAGAAATCACATGGACTCCATCATAGATAGCCTGATCCATTGCAGCAAGAATATCAGAGTCATAGCAACCTGAACTCCAACAAATCTTGTAAGCTGCAATTCTTGCTTTCGAGGCCATACCACGAGCTTCTCCACTCGCGTACTCGAAAAGGCTCGCGTTATGGACCGAAGATCCAGCTGCAGTTGTTGATGTGTGCGTGCCATGACCTTCAGTATCTCTTGGAGATGCAGATTCTTTAGATTCGTCAATAAGTCTCCCTCTATGACTTATATAGCCTTTGTTAAAAGCTCTAGCACCAATAAGTTTCTTGTTGCAAGAAGAGGCTGGGAAGTCAGGCCCTGTCTCACAGATCCCTTTCCAGGTGGAAGGAACATCAGACAGACCGGAATCCGACAAACTACAGTGTTCAGGCCATATTCCAGTGTCAAGAACTCCAATGATCACACCGTCGCCATACCCAGAATTTTGCCAAAGCCCCGAACTTTCTGACAAGCCTAAGAAAGCAGGGGTGTGCGTGGTGTGAAGCTGGCGAATTTGATCTGGAACGACTGAAAGAATACCCGGAACACGGCGGAGCTTTTCCACTTGGGTGGCTGTGAGGTGGGCTGAGAAACCGTGGATAGCATGGTTATAGTTGTAGAGGAGCTTGGCAGGGTGAGGTGAAGGAGGGAGGGAACGAATGATGGAGGTGTACCAATCATGGTGAGAAGAGAAAAGGGAGGGCTTGTGGGATTTTGTCACGTGGATGATGAAGGTTTGTGGATGATCTGATGATGATGATGATGATTGGGTTGAGAGGGTCAAGAGGAAGAAGAGGAGACAGTGAAGGAAGGAGAGAGGGGAGATAGCCATGGAGTTTTTTCTGTATGTGTGCGTTGACGATGGATTCCTGAGAAACAGGATGAGGGGGAGTGGGTTGGAAATTAAGACTCTGATTTATTTATTTTTTATTTTTGTAGGGTTTTTTCTAAAAATATTTAGAAAAATGATCGGTAATTGATTATATTAGCAAAATGACAGCAAGGCTTTTCGAATTTATTATCTACACAACTTTTGCAGCCTACTGATCCAATCCATTGGGCTAACCTTACCATGTGCTAAGAAAAATTACTTTAAAAAAAAAAACCAACCCCATGTTGCCACCACACATATCCAAGATCCGGATAGCGGTGTACTTGAGCTTTTATAAAATTTTGATTTTTTTAAGTAATATTTTTTAAATATATTTTTAAATAAAAACATTTTAAAACCATACTCTATTTTATTTTAAATTCTGATCAAGAAATAATTATTTTATTTTTGTTATGACTCTCTCTCTTCTTCTGACAACAAAAATCTTTTAGATATATTTTGAGCATTATAACAAAGTCGAAGAAAACTTTCTATAATCTTAGGCTTTTTCCATTACTTTTAATAGGCTTTAAAATATATTTTTTAAGAAGGGTTTGATGAGTGGTTATGCGATCCCATGCCAAAGAAGTCTCTTATACTAAATAAATAACTCTTTAATACTTTAGCTAGCAATAATATATACAAAATGTAATGTGTAAAAAGAAGATAAAATATAAGAAAATGTTCTTCTCGATGTAACTATGAGTAAAACATTTGCTTGGTATGTACTTGATGATTCATTAGTAAATTTGTACATCTATAATTGCATTGTACATCTATAATTGCATGGTGCGAAGTAGTTTGCAAGCATATTGTGTATCCTACTTATAAGGGTAATTTTGTAAATTAATTATCTATATTGTAGATGACTACACAACTAACCTATAAAATAAGTCATGTCATTACAAAAAAAAAATAATAATAATTTCTTCTCTTTTTAAACATAAAATGAGAGGATTGATGGGCTTGATCTTGAACTCTTTAATCTATGATATTGAGCTTGGTTTATAGCCAATTTTTCATATTTATTAGGCTCTATTTTAATTCCATGTTTTCTTATACATGAGATCAATTTACAACCCATTTTTCTTTGATTTTAGGCACAATTCTCAAGAAACTTTTGCTTCAGTTCAAAATATTTTTTCTTTGATTTTGACTTTAATTGTGGATCCCATATCAATAGTCCATTAGATATTGAAATTATGACTTCAAAGAATTTTTTTCATAAGGATATGATTATCAAATAGATAAATTAAAAGAATAACATACGAAGATGGATGCTTAGAGGAAGACATGCTTAAAAAATCGTACAATCAACTTTGAAGAGGTGGAATAACACGTTTTGTGACAAGTTTGTGGTTTTTGGGCTCAAAGTCTTTTCGAGTAAAGGTAGAAGATCATGCTTAAAGAGGTTGTTTATACTTGAATGAAAAATCATATGAAGACTTGTAGAGTTTTTTTTATAGAGAGATGAAGATTTCAAACTTTCTTGTTACTTGGGAATCTTATGAGTAAAGTCACCATTTGTGTCATCATGCTTATCTCTTTAAAAAAATTTAAAGTTTTTGCATATTTATCTATATTGTTCCCAATAATTAATTGAAAGAAATTATAATTCTTTTTCCTTTTACCTATACAAACATTGTCCTTATGAATTTAGTTCGAATTCATGCATTTATGAAAGACCAAAATATGCTACCATTTTACGACAATTTGTAGTTCATATGAATGAAATTCTTGTTGTTATAAAAAGCATTACTTTAACACTTACTCTATGTTTTATTATCATTTTTCCTACTGAAAAAATATAGAGAAATCAATATTAACCCTCGTTTACTTGAGCAACAACAAGACACTATAACCTCTTCATTGGTTATTAGGGAAGAAATAACCATGCCAAAAAAACAAAATTAATAAGTATTGTAATCTTAACCTAAGTTAAGTTTCACAGTGAAACAACTTGAATTTGAAGGATCAATAAAAAAGAAAAAAATGGAATGTGATTTACCAATTAGATATGAGATTTTTTCAATAATCCCAATTTACTTTTCTCATCTCTCACAATATGAAACACCTTTGAACTATAGATTTTACATAAACAATAATAATAATAATAAAAAGAACAACAACGAATGTTTGATATACTAAGGGAGGTAAAAACATGTTAAACATCATAGGTGATTCAATGCCAAGAAATTCTTGGAACTGTATATGAGAGAAAACATTAATGAACTATATATGTTAACAATCCTGATTAATAGAAAAAAAACTAGCATGAAATTTTTTTTCTATACTTTTGATCTTAAAATGACATTGAAACAAAATCTAGAAAGTTAGTATACTATGAAAGAGAATAATATAATGAATATTTTATCTTCCTAAAATACTGCAATATTACAATTGCATAAGGACCAATCAATCATTATAATATGGTTTTAAATAAAAAAGTCTTTTTAATTTTTTAATTGTATGATATAATAACTTGAATGCCCTTGAAATAAAAATAAAACAACCTTTGCTAGAGGGGCACATTCATCTTCTTTTTTTTTAAATACACAATCATTTTACTTGGTTACTCTTTAAATCATAAATTTTCAAACTTGGATTTAAGGGTTTAGTCATCTTTTCAATATGGTCATTTTGTTGTTATGGGTCAATACATGGCCAATTTCATCTTTTTAAAAGAATAATTAATATCTTATATATAAATAAATAATGAATTTATTTAGTTACCCCAAAAATCATAAGTTTATAAGATTAGGTTCTAAGGTCTTATTTGTCTTTTCATTGTGATATTTTTGTAACTATAGGTCAAGGCAAGGAGAATTTTATATTTTAAATATAAGATTTAATGTTTTTGAAAGAAAACTTAGTATTGCTTATGGTCCACATGCTTAGTATTTGAGATCATTCTACACACTTTAAGTGATGTGTATAGCAATGTCGGGAGGTGGATAATCTTGCAATAATGTTAGTGTTCAAAAGCTTATGAAGTCCATCTAGATGAGGTGGTGAGTGTAGTGGTGATTGTGACATCTTGACCCTGATGATTTTTTTTTCTTTTTATCTCAAAAAATGCTCTACCCAATCAAAAATCCATGTTGTCCTTTCATTTTATTTTTAAATATTTTATTTAGTCCTTTTTGTTTTTTTTTGTATAATTTTCATTTTGATTCCTTTTATAAACTTTTAATTTTTTTTATTCACCTTTGATTGAAATGCTATTTTTTTCCTCCTATTTGTTTTTGGTTTCAAACTTATCCTTTGTGTTTTAGGTTTTTGTTTTGTTTTGTAAATTGTATGGATATTTTTAATTCACCCTTAAATTAATGAATGATATTTTCCTCCTTATTTTTTTTTAACATTTTATAGCATCCTTTTATTTATTTTTTGGGCCTTTTGTCAAATTGTTTTTTTTTTTCAATTTTTTTAATGTTGAGATGTTATTTTTTTCTCTTATTTTATTTTTGTTTCAGATTTGATCATCTCTATTTTGGTTTTGTATTTTATTATATTATTTTTGTGTACTGCTTAATTTCTTTTTTAATCTCACCCTTAAAATCATGTTATTTCTCCCATTTATTTAAGCGGTGTAACCATGTTTTTTTTTTAAATAATAATTTCTTGCTTTAAAATATTTTTATTATATTTTTGAATCATTTTAAATATTGATATTAAAATTATATTTTTTAAAAATATATTATTTTAATGATACTTTAAAAAACAAAAAATAATATTAACTTACACCTCATTAAAGCAAGATTGTCAATTCTATTTCAACACGTCATTTCAATGTTGTATCGTTTATGTATATATATATATAATTAAATATATTAATTCAAAAAAAATTACTTCAAATCCAACAATATAATTATTTAGAATTGTGCAATTTAATCTAAAAAAAGACACAATAAAATAATTTTTCTGAACAAAAATTATGAACATGTATAACATTACGAGAATGTCATCATTAAACTCGCAAGGTCATTACATTCTCTAATTGCTCTGGAATTTTAACATAATATATATAAATAAATCAAAAGACTCCTTGTAAAATTTCATCTTAATATAACGGTTGAATTAAAAGATATAATTGATATTATAAAATTATTCATTATGTAAAAAAACACTATTTGACCGGAACGTTTTGGCCGGTATTTGACTGAAAAATCCAGAATGAACCGGAGTTTAAACCGATGTAAAAACAATATTGTTTTATCTTATTTTTTTAATTGGTTCGAAACATTTCAGCCAAAACAAAACTGAGAAGTATGCATTAAAGTCACCTTATTACCATGTGAAAGGTTAAACCCCTAGAAAGGGAGGGAGGTCATTCAGAATTTGACAGCAAGTGCTGCTGCTGACAAGATCTTACACGCGCTATATGATGATATCGTGTTAACCAAATGCAATTTCACAAACAATAATAGTTTGAGGGCTCTGCCCTTCCCAAAAGATAGCTAGCATCTGGTCAACTAACTGAATATCCCATGGCAACGGTCAACCTCACCGAAAGAAAAATCACATAGAGAGTTATGAGACCCATCCCTAAGAACTTGCTAGGGCGCATGTCGTTCCTAGGTAAGACAACAAGCGCCCAGATTAATCCTGACATGAGAAACCCCATCGTGTAAAACAAGCTACTGTCTTGAGGAAGAACATATATACCAGAGCTCTGCGACCAGGCTCCTAGCAGCATTGAGAAACCTAAGCCAACAAGAGTGTTGAACATGGGACCTGCATAGCATCCGGACATTGCAATCTGCGCGCTGTCGCCACCATTCATTGCCAACGCAACATTTGACACTAAATCCCCCATCGAGTTGCCCCATGCTAATACAGTTAATCCAAGGATTGATGGATTGATTCCTAGGACCATACCGAATGCAACTAACAGAGCAACAAGCTCATTAGCTATCATGTAGAACCACGCAATACTCATCAGAAATCCCCCTAATACCCAGGCTAGCAAAAACCTCTGAGGTGGATGATCAGAGTTTGTATGTTGATATGCAAGAGAACCAAGCACACAACCAGCTGCAGTGCCAATAAAATAAATTATGATTCTGCTTCGAGAGCCCAAATCATCTTGGCTACTCAACAAAAATGCCAGTAAGAGAGGAGCCAAGGAAGCACTGGCTACAGCATATGGCTTTGACCATGTCTCCTCGTCAACTAATGGGATTGTTAGCCGTCTGGGCACTGTTAATGGCAGCTCCATCATTGACAGCAACTTGGAACATGAAAATGAAGAGCTACTGATTTCCATGCCCTCATCAGTCCAGCCCCACGGAGGCCTTTCTTCATCCATCAAATTGATTTTTGATGAGTGATTGGAATAAATGGCCACATTCGAAGCCCACATCCATGATGGCAGGGAAGAAGGTAGATGGGGCACGTCACTTCCAGTCTCAAGGTCAAGCAGAGAACTATAAATGTTTGTATCCTCTTCACCACTCGTTTGTGAAAATATACTTCCTCGCACAGGAATCAACGGTGTAACAGCATCCAACTTCAACCTCTGTGCATGTTTCCTCAACATCTCATTAGCAGCCACAGAAACTGCATACACCACATAAATCAAGACAAATGCGACAGCCGCCCCAACACTCACCTCACCCACCATTATAATTATCAACAACGACAGCAGGGTAAAAAGGAAGAAACATATATCTCTAATGAAGCATCTCCGGTCAATCTGAACATCCTTATCCGCAACACATAATGATACAGCCCCAACAACAATGCAAGTAACAAACACCGCACCACCCAACACACTATTAAGTCCGACACCGCCTGCATCCTTTCCGACAAAGGCAGCGATACTTGCA
This sequence comes from Salix viminalis, assembly GCA_029228465.1. NCBI lineage: Eukaryota > Viridiplantae > Streptophyta > Magnoliopsida > Malpighiales > Salicaceae > Salix > Salix viminalis. The sequence continues at coordinate 9,862,283 of CM055428.1, read as the reverse complement.
AACACATCTGGTGCTCCATTCCCAAGCGGAAGGAGTGCAACACCAGCAACTGTAGGAGACAATTTCAAAAGATCCGATAACCTCTCCAAAGAACAGCAGAAGTAATCAGCAGCTGTATTCCCCAACAAATAAAATAAAGCAGCAAGCCAGATGCCCAGCACCACATAACCCAACACTCTAAAATCACCACAATCACAATACAAAAACTTGATATATTCGAAGAGCCCACCCGACGAACAAACCGGGTTAGCTTTCAAATACTCACATTCATTGGCGTACCCTTCATGATTAATCAGCCCACTACACAATGCCGGATTCTTTAAGCTCGAATCATTTCGATCATCAGTCACTTCAATCATTCCCCTATGAATAATCGAATTACCCCTTGACCCATCTCCCAAAACACCTCTTTGAATTGAGGTTTTACCATCAAAAGGATTTCTAAGTATATCTATCCGGTTGTAAAATAAAAACAAAAGGATCAAAGTACATAATCCATTGAAAACCCCTTTCAATTTGGGGTTCTTTGAACTATACAAGCTATCAAAGACTTTCATTTTAATCTCAGAGGCAAAAAAAAAAGAATGAAATAGAGAAGAGATAAAAAACCCAGATGGCAAATTAAGGCCTAGGGTTTCTTCCTCGTGTTTACGGAAATGAAACCCTAGTTCTTAAGCAAAGTTAAGAACTTCGCCAGGTAATGATATTGAAGAAGAATTTCGAGGACTTACCAATGAATTGGATAAAGTGTGAGACAAAAACAGAAGATTAGGAGGCGGGGAAGGATTAAAGAATGGTACGATGAAGTTGAGAGAGAATTTTTGGTTTGGTTTGGCTCGGTCGGATTCAGACAAATCAAATCCCCGGAAGATTTTGTTTTTGATTTTCTCACGGCAATAATAGTTTGGACTTTCATAATTGTCGTCAAGCCTCATCACAAGCCACGAAACTTCGTCGGGGGGTTAGAACGATGGACATTTGCCCCATAGGAGTCGATGACCAGACTACTCACTGGACAAGAGGCTCGCACCATGGCGCGGAGCCACACGGATTTTGGCACTTTATTGATTTCGTTATTTTGTGATCCAAATTTTGTTATGGAAATCATTCAAATTAGAAATAATTATAGTCAATCTATTAATATTTATATATAAGAATATCTAGTATATTGTATGCCTAACTTTTGTTCTGTGTGATGCTTTAAAAAATTATGCATCAATCTACACTATTAAAAATTATCAAATACAAACAAAAATATCTATGAAAAAAAATCATCGGTAAATTATAATGATATTTATCGACATATTTAAATGATGGATGCAATGAGAATAAATAATAATAATTATACATGTAAATGTTCAATCAATAGTAGATGAATAACCATATGTGTCAAGATTTTTAAACTTTTTAAAGTACTTTGACAAAATATTATACGATGAATGTACAAATTGCACAAGTATTCATTATCAAGTTAAATTCACGGGATAAGTGAGGTCAGTTGGGACAGAATTGTCAAATAGATGAAAAATATTTTACCTAAAAAATAAATTGAAAGAGCACTTTACATTGTTAATTGCACTATGAAATCTATTGGTCTACGATGCTAGAAAAATAACATATATTTGTAATTTAACCATAATTAGAGATGAATTTACTGATAGAATTAATATAAATAATTATTTTTTGTTTGGAATAATAATCTTTTCTATAAATATATATATATATATATAGTATTGATGTATTTACTAACAATATGTTTTTTAACGATTTGTTTCCATCCATAATTTTGTTGGTAATCTTATTTTCTTTTGAATTAGTTTTTAAATATCAACAAGTTTTTTTATTGGTAGTGTCAGGACTTGAAAAACTTAGTATTTTGATGTTAATGATCTCATCAACAATACATTATTATCATATTAAAAATATCATTAATATTCTTAAACAAATTAAATCTAAAAAAATGATTTGGAAAAACACCAATAAACAAGCATAAAGCATTGTGGATTCACACAACGACCACCATATTTCTCTCCAATGTAGCAACATAACCTTCTCTCTCTCTCTCAATGATGATCTTCACCCTTTATCATATACTCAACCATCCCTGTCATCTTTATACTCGCTCTTTCCCAGTTCCCCACACAAAACTATTACAAGATTTTTTTTAAAAAAAACACACACTTTAGTTTCAAGTTGTAGTTTTTGGTGATAAAAAATATTATTTTTTAATGTTTTTAGTTGTAGTTTATTACTCTGCCTTACTATGTTGTAAGCAAAATAGTGCTATGATCATTCGATGATCATAAATGGACAAATCATCAACCTCATCTATGCCCTGGTGGCCTTTACGTGCCTCTCTCTCCCTCTTTCTTTTTGTTGTTATGGAAAGAAGTAATTGTAGCCTCTGCTATCCATATATAGAGTTGCTGCTGTCAAGCCAGAGATACCAATGCTCTCTCCTCACTCCTCTTCTTTGTCGTCTGTCTCTATTCCATTCCTTTTCATAATCAATCAAACAAAACTAAAAGTATTTAGCATTTCGTCAGTACCCTCTTCCCATTCCAGAAAACACAATCACCGCAACTTAAAGTTGGTATTTTCCCCTTCTTTCTTTTATCGTACAATTTTCTATTTTTTCTTTATGATCCTTCATTCCACACACTGTCTTCCCCCCCTTTTCTCATGGCTTGGAATACGGTAAAACGAAAGGATCGCAAGTAAAGATTGAATGAAAATAAAATCTTGATTTGTGCTACTATTTTTTATCTCTTGTTTGTGTTTTAGGCGTGTTTTTCTTCTTCTTAGAGACTCTGATTTCGCAACAACTGAAAATATGTCAGCTTGATGTGAGCTATTGCTATATGTGCTCTTATTTTCTCATCATCTGCTTGGTTTCCAGGAAAATACTGTCAAAATCTTTGTTTATGTAGGCGTAAGGTTTTCTCTTTTGGAACCCTGATTTATTTTTGTGTTTGGTTACTGATAAAGTTTAGAATTTTAGAGGCAATCCTAATTCTAAACCTTAATAATTAATGGAGAGCCTTAATACGTGTTTCAATTATATATATATATATATATAAAGAATTGATAGCAATGATATGTTGTAAAACCATGGAAGGTTATCATTTTGAGTTTCAATTAGTGGTGTAATAATAAATTATTCATGTATATTTTTTATTTGTTTATGTAGAGATGGTTTTTGCAAGGAAAGAGCACGAGTTTTTGAGTGAGATCGGACTGAGCTCTCGCAATTTGGGTTGTTATGTAGATGGCACGTGGAAAGCAAATGGCCCTGTGGTCACCAGTGTGAATCCTGCAAACAATAAGGTTGTTCCTGGTGCTTTTATCTGTGTATAATATATACGTATCAGTGTGTGTATCAACTGCTGCTGATTAGTGTATTCCTCTGTGTATTCGCATATATAAGTTGCTTTTATTCTGTAGTGCTAAGCTGTTGTGAATCACAAATGAGACCATTTGAGGGGTACCATACCATGGAGGTTACTAATTCCTTGCCTTGCATCATCCGTCGACATTATGTTTAATCGTTTCCTTTTTTTTTTATTGATTTAGGCTATAGCTGATGTTGTGGAGGGTTCCATTGAAGATTATGAGGAAGGCATGCGAGCTTGCAGTGAAGCTGCTAAGATATGGATGCAGGCAAGTCTTTTTCCTTGCTGTAAACCCTACTAAAAAATTTGGGGGACAAATGCATGAGTTGATACATCATATAATTCAATATTTCTGGAATATGCTTGCTTGGCACACTATTCTACCTGGTGCGAATGTTCTGTCTGTGATCGACATCTGAGACCTCTCAATTTCCTTGCATTATATCTGTCTAGGTTCCTGCTCCCAAGAGAGGTGAGATTGTCAGACAGATTGGGGATGCATTGAGAACTAAACTTCAGCAGCTTGGTCGCCTTGTCTCACTCGAGATGGGAAAAATACTCCCTGAAGGAATAGGGGAAGTTCAAGTATGTTACCTAGCTTACTTTGCTAATTCTTTAGTTATTTGTGTATAGGATGTTCATTTCACTTGTTGTGAAACCAGTTTTTCTGATTTATTATTCGTGATATATCTTGTTCTTTGATGTTTTTTTTTTTTTTAACTTTTTAAGCACCAATGTTTGCAGGAAATCATTGATATGTGTGATTTTTCTGTGGGCTTAAGTAGACAACTGAATGGATCAGTGATACCTTCAGAACGTAAGTTCAATGATTAGTTCTCACCATTTATGTATAATTCGTAGGAATTTTATCTTTCTCTCAGTTGCCTTTTCAATATAATTTCAAGTTTATGTTTGAGTCCCACTGATCAACTAGGTGCAGAATGTTGTGGATAATGCTAGAATTCAAGCATTTAACAGCAGTGGCCATTCTGTTTTTTATTTAAAAAAGTCTTGAAACTGGAAATTTTCCCCTGTTTTCTATATTTAGTCCTGGAATAATTCATATTGATCTGTTAACAGGTTCAAATCATGCAATGTTGGAGGTATGCTGATCGCCTCTACTTTTGGATTCAAATCAGTACAGTTATTCTTTTAATATTGTTGACATTCTCAACATTTTTCTTGTGCATAGATGTGGAATCCTCTTGGAATTGTTGGTGTGATTACGGCTTTCAACTTCCCATGTGCTGTTGTTGGTGAGTGCTATACCCTGTTTTATAAATATCAGCCTTTGAAATAATCCAGAAAACACACATTTACATTTTGCAATAAACAATAGGCTAATTGGTATAAAACTATCCTGAACTTTCGATCAACAGGAACTTAGTCCCTAACCTTGTTTTAATCTGATTTAGGTTCTAACCTTTCATTCATCTGCAATGTAATCCTTCCATCCAACTTGTTAAGCTTAATCGAGTTTTGAGTTTTGGTCTTCTGGGTTTTAATCCACTTGTCTCTTTATAAAGGATGCACATGCAGTCCATCTTAACTCATTGGCGGTAACATGGATGGAGGGATGATATTGACCAAAAAGAAAGGTTAAGACCTAAGCCAGATTAAAACAAGGCCAGGGACAAAGTTCCTGTTGATTGAAATTTCAGGGTAGTTTTTGACCAATTAACCTTAACAATATATATGAAGATATATCCCATGTCTGGATCCAAGACTGTTCGTCTTAAAAATTGTAGTTATTTCTTCTGCCAGTAGTACTTTTCTAAATGTTTATGAGCATAATTTTGGATGCTTTTCATTCAATCCTGACTGATAAAGTAGTGAAACTTTGAAATGGTATTGGAAACCATTGCTGGTACTGTACCTCTCTGACATCACAATATATATTCACTATATTTGTTTTTCTCAAGTTATCAGATGAATTTCTTCCAGCTGTGTGATGAATTAATTTACACTGCTGTTCTGCAGGATGGAATGCTTGCATTGCACTAGTCTGTGGCAATTGCGTTGTCTGGTAAGTCATGTTGCCTATCTTGGCTGGGACACAATGCTTTATGACATTCTTAGATAGACACGAACATTTCATTGCTGGTGTAATGTATGCACTGCAGTCTTGTTCTTTTTTATTAAATGTGTAATTCCATGTTTCTAAGCTCATAATAACATGCAATGGGTCCTTGTTCAATCAAATACTTGGAGCATTTTTCGTTTCCTTTTTCTCCATTATGTAGATTATTATGCCATCCCGAAGGTTTTAGGTTTCAGTATCTTATTGGTGGACCACTAGCCCATTGCTGATTGTCTTCCTTGAGCTGTATTTTGGAAAGATCAATGAACTGCTTTAGGTATTATTTGTGTTGGCTTGTTCTCCTGCAAATGATAAAAAATAGGCAACATGAAACCCATTCTTGCTTTGGTTTCTGAAAGGTTTCGTATTTAATTAGCCTCTCCTTTCAGATTAACTAATGGTTGAAAATTGGAAGTAAAATTTTAATTCTGCACTTTAATCAAATAGATTACTTGGGCTCAATGTCTGATCTGCATCTTGTCTTAGAAGAGATATTGGACTGCTAAGCCTTTTCTGCACCCCTTATTGGCATACTAGTTCCACTTTAATCTCATTTCATAGCTTCTCGTTGTGATTATCAGCTTACAATCATATGAATAAAACCACTTTGTTTTTCTTGGTTAGAAATAGAGCTTACAAAAAAATTGTTTGTGCCTGACTTCCAATCAAACTTTTCATCCTTGATTATAGGAAAGGTGCACCGACAACTCCTTTGATTACCATTGCAATGACAAGGGTAGTAACTGGGGTGTTAGAGAAGAATAACTTGCCTCCTGCAATATTTACATCCTTTTGTGGCGGTGCTGATATTGGTCAAGCAGTAGCAAAAGATACACGGATTTCTCTGGTTTCTTTCACTGGCAGTTCAAAGGTGTTTAAATTGTTTCATTAGAAAATATTAATTGTTCATCATCTGTGCTGGCAGATAGACTTTTCTGTCCATGGTCAAATTATTTGCCCTGTTTTATCTATAGGCTACTCTCCTCATTCATTATATTCAAAGGTCTTGCTATAATCATCCACTGCATGTATTCAATGATGAATTTCAATTTATATTGTTTCTGCCCATGCTGAATAATTACTGTTTCTGTGATTTTTTAATGCGATTTTGGTTTATTCCAATCAATGATTTTTCCTGCGTATTCTCCAATTTCTTCTACAGCTGTTTGAATTTTGTCCTGGTTTATATACATTTTTTCCGAGAACATGTATAAACCCCCTCTTATAAAAGGGGAAATTTTAATAATTATCATATAGTGCATACTTCAAACACTCAAACACTGCTTATTCTACAGGTGGGTCAAATGGTGCAACAGATAGTTAATCAGAGATTTGGCAAATGCTTGCTTGAGTTAAGTGGGAATAATGCTATAATAGTAATGGATGATGCTGATATCCTGCTAGCTGTTCGTTCTGTTATGTTTGCTGCTGTTGGGACAGCTGGTCAGCGTTGCACAACATGCCGCAGGCTGGTATCTAAAATCTGACTTTTCTTTGAAAACCCATGCAGGGAATGACAGCCAAAATCACTCTTACCTAACATTTTTCTTGCTCATGTTGAAGCTTCTACATGAGAGCATATATCAGAGAGTACTTGATCAACTACTTGATGTGTACAAGCAAATTAAAATTGGGGATCCATTGGGAAAAGGGACCTTGCTTGGGCCATTACATACTTCCGAATCAAGAAAGAGCTTTGAAAGGGGAATAGAGATAATCAAATCCCAGGCATGTTGTATTTTTCACTCATCTACTGTGGTTTTCCAGATGTTCCAATATTTTAAACATAAGCATTCCTTTTTTCCTTTTATGTTCCAATTTTTCAAACATAAGTATTCCTTTTTTCCTTTTATGTTCAATTTTTGTAGGTTGAAAAATACTGACAAATTAAGAAGGAAAAAAAAGTTAACTTGCTCGCTTTCATTTTTCAGGGAGGTAAGATCTTAACTGGTGGTTCTGTGATTGAATCTGAGGGGAATTTTGTGCAGCCCACAATAGTTGAGATTTCTCCAAATGCAGACGTTGTTAAACAAGAGTTATTTGCTCCTGTTCTTTATGTTATGAAATTTCAGGTACCTTCTTCATCCATCTCTTTTCTTTGTTGAGGTTTTCTTTTTTGTCTCCTCTTTTTCTTTCTTTTTTGTGCTGTATGAACTGGTTTTCTTTCTTTGGTGAGCTGTGAAGTACATAAGACTATTTTGTCTTTCTTTACCCCCCTTTTGATGACTAATCACTACTTTTATTCCTTTAGTTATTTATATATGTGGAGTTTGCTAAACGATTAAGTTGCATTAGTTCCTTCATTTGTTGGGTTCGATTTCTGAAAGCTAAACCCTTTCTGCAGACTTTACAAGAAGCAGTTGAAATAAACAATTCAGTTCCTCAAGGATTAAGTAGTTCTATTTTCACCCGCAAACCTGAAGTTATCTTCAAGTGGATTGGGTGAGTTTTTTCATAGCCATGTTTGTAGAGTGAATTATGTTTTTCAATGTCTCTTGGCATACTAAAAAAATCCTTACATTAGAGTTATGTAATCGCAAGTTTTGTTGCTTCATGTTTTGGATCCAAGTAAAATTATTTTGCTCCTGAAGTGTTTTCACTTCCAAGCAATTTCTGAAGGCTGTTTATGCTCTCGTCCATCTTAATGCTCATCGTAATAATCCTTACGATAAATAACATCTTCATTGATATTTATTTAATTTCTTGTATGCAGCTGCTTTCTTTATAATGATTGTGATATGTTCCTCTTTCGTTGCTTAGCTAAGAAATCTTTCACTTGGTTACCTAATGCAGGCCTCAAGGAAGTGATTGTGGTATTGTGAACGTAAATATACCAACAAATGGCGCTGAAATTGGTGGTGCTTTTGGTGGAGAAAAGGCTACAGGGGGTGGCCGTGAAGCTGGAAGTGATTCTTGGAAGCAATACATGAGACGCTCAACTTGGTAAATCTAAGAACCATTAACCTTCCTTTGATTTCTCTGCTGCGTGCTCGAATCGAATTCTAGCCTCTTTCATGGAACGTGTTTTTTTGCAACAAAAATAATTAAAACCTCCAATAAAATTCCTGCTGATCCTTTATATTAATTATATTTGACAGTACGATCAATTATGGGAACGAGTTACCACTGGCACAAGGAATCAATTTTGGGTAGACACGCATCAAGGTCCAGCATTTCCACTTCTCAGGAAAAACAAATTTTCCTGCAGTAATCTTTGATTTTACCCTGTTAGAGCCATCTCATATTGTCATTTAGGTTGATTCTGTACTTCTCATGCACAGGTTCAAGAGCTGTTCCCCTCCCCTTTGGGTCTGCCATCACATTTGCTTGCCTGAAATGCTCTAGCAGAGCTGTGGTCAAAACACCTTCCTGTTTACGTACAGCCTTAGCCTTTCTCTGGATTAATGATTTTCACCGACAACCCACAATAAAAAAAGTAGGCTATCAAAGAATAAAGAAAGTTGATGTTGCATTATAGCCATTCCTTGGTTGATAGTATGATACAATTTATGTTTTATTTTGTCATGGACAACTTGAATTGATGCTTTGTACAGGATAAGGTTTACATTTCTCTAATAATTCGCAATTTCCTTGTGCTTTATGATTAAAATATTTATTTGACTGGTTGATGGGATTAGATATTGCCTCGTACCTTGCTTGATTGGAATGGAGTAAACCTTGTGAAAATGGGAGGTATTTGGTTCAAAATATGCATTACATGTGAGATTCTTCACTTTTCCTTATTAGCCTGAATTTTCGAGTCAGTTTACGCTCACCTCGACTAATCTCATGGATCTAGAAGTTAATGATCATGTAAGCTTCCGATGACTATTATACTAGCAACTACATGGCTCGAATATGAGATCAAACTCTTTAGTCAAAGGAAGGATCTCACCTACTAGAGGGTAGATTCTTCACAAGAGTGAGAGTGTAAACGAGAGAAATTGTTAAAAGAGAACTCGATAGAAAAGAAAGGCAATAGGCAGATGGATATGAAGGAGCACCATTACTCTGTACAGAGCGAAAGAGAGAGAGAGAAGCTAGGGATGAAATGGTGACAAAAGAATGATTGGTTTTGAAAAACGAAGTCGCACTGAGTGTCGAAAACTCATCTCCATCCTCCATCAAAGTATTTTGAAATACTGTAATGAACAAGATTTTCAGAAATTCCATAAAGCAAAAACGTTTGCACCAGAATTAACATCACAAAATAGTCGTTTAATTTGTTAATTAATTTTTTGGCCGTCGTGGTGGTGAGTTAACAGGTCTGCTTCCAGCCAAAACCTGTGACACAATGCAATGGATCAAGTTATTAATCGTGACGATATGTGGACTTGGCGGATTACAACTTGCTCTCTGTTTTTAATACACACACCCAATCATGGAGACCCAAAATCCACAGAAAAATATGATAAATGCAATTTACAAATTAATATATCAACACATCATTTTCATTAGTTTCAGCTTGATTTGTACAGCAATAAATTAGTGATAGGACACGTCCCAGGCTAGCGAAGCACATCCAGATATGATTTAGAGTCATAATAATGATAATTAATCGAGATATTTTCTCGTGTTAATCATGGGGTAGGGTAGCTCTTAATTTGTGAGAAGCTTTTATTATTATTTTTTCCAGGAGAATTTATTAGTGAGAGTAGTGTCATCCTCAGACAACTAGGCTGCCTGCTTTAACAGTCCAATCCCTCGATCCAACCATTTCAGAACCTTCTTAGGGCCTGTTTGGGAGTGTAGTTATAGTAGTTTTTCAAAATATTTTTCGTGCCGAAATATATCAAAATGATGTTTTTTATTTTTTTAAAATCATTTTTGACATCAGCACATCAAAATGATCTAAAAACACCAAAATATATTCATTTTAAATGAATTTTTTTTTTCAAATTTTGACAAAACGCCGGTTGTAACGCTAAGCCAAACGGGCTTTCTGAGACCACGAGGTAACTTGCCGGCACGTTGTTGCTGAACTTTTTTCTATGTAGATAACTGATTGATTTTTTATGTGTTGTAATTGATTATTTTAATATTTAATTAGTAAAATTGTAATAGAAATGAGTTTTTTTTCGCCTAAAAGGAACATTGTAATCGAAACGCAGGGGAAGTAGTTTGTATATTTTTTAATTGTAGATAATTTGGACAAATTTGTCTACCTATTTCGTTTATGTTGCTCATATTTGTTTTGTTTACGTAATATTAGATCTGAAATATTATACATAAAAATATTATAAAAGTATTTTTTTAACTAAAACAACCTCAAAGGATTAAAGTTTTCTAAGAAATACAACCTAAGCAAAAAAATGAAATAATTAGAATTAAAAACCAAAATTAAGAGCGTATATATATAAACATGGAAAAAAATAGGGACTATTTAGAAATATATCTAAAAAATAAAGGAATTAAAATAAAGAGTTAAAAGTATATGGGTCAAAATAAAAACAAAATATATAAATAATTTTAACCAAAGGATTAAATTAAAAAAAAACTAAAAGTGTTGCAAGGAAAAAATAAATAATTCTTTTATTTTTTATTTACTTTCGATCCATTTATTTTTTCAGTAATTTTGGTATAATTCTAAATAATTTGTTTGTATTTATACTCTTAGTTTTGATTTTTAATTTTTATTTGAATTTATCTTTGTATTAAATGTAATTTCGGTTAAAAAACAGAGTAAATTCACCTTTGGTGGTGTGAAATGAAAGTAAATCCCTCATGCATGTCTAGTTAATCTTCAATTGTTAGTTATTTTTTTATATTTTTAAGGCGTTAATATTGAACAAATATTAGAATATATAATTATTTTTAAGAGAACAAACCTTTAAAATAATATTTCTCATTATTTTAAATGCATTATTTATAATAAAATGAATATATTAAATAATTGAAAAATTGAAAGTCTTGTAAATTGATTATTTCGCTCTAATGTATAGCATTACTAAAAAAATTCATGAACCATTAATATTTTTTGACATGTCATAAAATTTGGTTTTTTCAGCGACGAAGCACAGGGCAAGTGACTCATATATTTTTTATTGATAGATAATTTGACCAAAGTTTTTCACTTGTGTTGTCTATGTATAACTTCGTATATTTTTTATTCATGTAATATTAGGTCTGTAATATCATGATGAATTATTTCAATTATTATTGTCATTGTTATTATCATGATTGTTAAATTATCACAATTATTATAGTTGTCATTATAAATATTATTATAAATAATTCATATTCTAATTATTATTATTCATACTATCGATGACACCATAATTATTGTTAAAAGAAATTAAATTATTTTTTAATTTTATAAGATCTATTCCTCATATTATTATATTATGTAATATTAGATCTGAAATATTATACATAAAAAAACCACAAAGTCAACCTTTAAGAGAAATAACAACTGATGAATTATTTCAATTATTATTGTCATTGGTATTATCATGATTGTTAAATTATCATAATTATTATAGTTTTCATTATAAATAATTCATATTCTAATTATTATTGTTCATACTATCGATGACACCATAATTATTGTTAGAAAAAAAATTAAATTATTTTTTTAATTTTATAAGATTTATTCCTCATATTATTATATTAAAAGTATTTCAGAACACTAATAGTAATTTAAAATCCTAGGTTATATATATATATATATATATATATATATATATATATATTAAGACGATAATATTAAATAAATATCAGAATATATAATCACACTCACATATTTATAAGAAAAAAAACTTAAAAATAATGATTATCATTTTTTTGAATTTCTTATCTATAATAATTAGAAATTTCAACACCTAACAATATTAACAAAAAACCAATTAAAAAATAAAATAAATGACAACAAAAAATATTATTAGATTTAAAAAAAATATTGGACTTGAAGAATAAAAAAAAATACAAAGAGGAAAAATAATAAATATCAATTTTTAAATGATAAAAAAAAAAATTAAAATTTAAACATTAAAAAAACCCTTAATAACAGTGGAAATAATAAAAATTGGAAACAAAAACTAAGAGCATGTATATATAAACATAGACAAAAATTAGGAACCATTTAAGAAATATGTATAAAAAAACAGAGGAATTAAAATAAAATCCAAGATTAAAAGTATAAGGGCTGAAATGAAAAAAACATATAATAAATTTCATTTAGAGGAAATAATTGAAACAAATCTAAACTTTGGCACCGAAAAATTAAAGAATTTAACACAAAAATAGAAATAAAGAGATTGGGGACCGAAATGAAAATAAAATATATAATCAATTTGAGTTGAAGGAAACAATTGAAACAAATCAAAATTTTGATACCAAAAATATTAAGGATTTCAAACCATTCGGGAAATTAAAATATGGAGGACCGGAATGAAACTATAATATATAATCAATGTCAGTTGAAGTACAAAATTGAAACAAATCAAAACTTATATAATAGAAATAAGGATCATACAAAACAATCGAAAGAGTAGGGACTGCAATGAAAACCCAATAAACAACGGGGCCTAACATGCACTTTCGCACACTGGAAAGGGAAAAGGGGGGGAATTCAACCGACCACCGACACGTCTTCGACCACTTTGGAACACCACGCGCCGCACCAGGAGGAGGAGAACATAGCGGAGAATAATTCTAGACGCTGGTTGAACATTTTTACACGCCATAAATCATGGCACGAGTTGTCTGAAAATCACGTGAGCGCGGAAACGAACGACGCTTCTAGCGACGCGGCAACAATACCGAGGCAGAAAATATAATAAAAAATAGTAAATTACCATCACACCCCTATATCCAACTCTTGTATTTTGTCTTATATTAGGGAATTTATGTATTTGGCCATTTAAAACAAAATGCAATGACCCTACTGACCCAAGAGTTTATTGTTCAGTTTTCTCTTATATGGGGGTATTTGTGTATCTAGCCATTAAAAAAATATATGCAATAACCTTTATGTCCCCGACGATAACCGTGCACTTTTGTCTTATATATGGGTATTATGGTTTTTTTACTATTCACAAGAAAGCAAAAAATAAGAAATACCCTCGGACCCAAGGCTAAAAATACAGTATACGAAGGGTTAAAATGGTAATTTCATTATTCCAATCCACATTGCCTCTGAATCTAGATGAACAGTAAAAGTCATTGTTCATTACTGTTGAAAACCACGATTAGTTTTAACTATTTTATAATAATATAATAGAGTTTATAAAGTTATCACAAGCTATACATCACCAGTGAAATATTCTCTTGGAAACTTTATATACCCTACTAATCAAATTGTTTTATGATTTTCATGGGCTAGGGAAGTAGCTAGTTTCTCATCACAACCTGATATGAATCTGTTTGTAAGTGTATTTGTCATTGATTTTAAAAGTATTTTTTATTTAAAAATATATTAAATTGATATTTTTTATTTTTTGAAATTAATATATGAAAATGATCTAAAATATTAAAAAAATAAAAATAAAAAACTTTCATTATTTTTCAAAAACGCAATGTAAAACATGCCTATATATTTGAATGTCCTACTCCTTTGTCAGATGAGCAATCCTATTTCTTGTCAGCTTAATAAGTCATATATGATCTCGATCGATAACAATGTGTATGAACATCTCAGGACCACACACAACAAAGACACATGCATGACTCTTACGCTAAAGATATATATATATATATATATATATATATATATATATATATGTATCTTCTCTATTTATTATTAGTATTCTCTTTCACCATATATGTCAACTTCAATATGAAAGAATCTCGTACACTTGTTTTGTTTTGCAGGAACATTGAAAAATTAGGTTTATATCTTCCCTGCCATTGAAGTGAAACACCTCAGTCCATTGTCACACCGACCCTAAACAACCTAATCCTTTGAAATTTCGATAAAAAAAAAATCTGTTTTTTTTTTCTGTAAAAGGGTTTTATGTTTTGTTTTTTAAATGGTTTTCTTACAATTTTTTTGAAAATAAAAGGGGCAGTGATACAAAATAAGCCACTCATTTTTTCACTAAAATGATAATAAAAAATATATACTAGATTAATTTATACTTTAGTTACGTAAGCCAACGATTTTAAATTTATCTAGGATTTAAAAGCTAAGACTGAAAAATCTTGTGCTCGATTACAATTTTGAAATGTTGTTTGCCAAGTTACAAGAAATGTTTTGGTGTTTTTGTAGAGAGAAATGGTGATTGAAAATGTGAAATGGTGACAGAAAGGGCTCTAAAATGATTCAAATATACAATAATTTATGTACGAAAACACAGTATAAATCTTTAAATTCTAGCCTAAATGTTTTTCCGAAGAAATGTTTTTAAAAACTAAGAAAAACAAAATAAAAATGGGCGACAGGAACCGACAGACTCGCCTTGCATTTGTAAACCTAGTGGTTAAATTAACAATGAACAAGATTTAGTGATTGACACGTAAGTGATGACTAGAATGCCATGTCATATATACATTTCGTTTAAATAATAATCAGCAGGTCACTTGCACTTGTGCAGACCATGCATGTTGCCATCGTTTTCAGCATACGTGGATCCAAGCTGGCTCTCTTTGACCTTCAATAAAATGCTAGAAACTGCACCGAAAGATCGCTTTTTTCCTTTCTTTCTCCGGGCCATTTTAGAATCACAATCACAGCAGTTAACTGTTCTTCAATTAAACAAAGGATTTCTATAAGATACTTATTGGCCATTAGCTTAAAAAAATCATATCTTGTATTTATTTATTTTTAAAATAAAAAATCAGTTTACGTATATCTCGATTAATAGCGAAATTTCACGGGGAAGATGGGAACAAGAAACGGGGTGGGATGTCGTTTATCTACTTCTTTGCGCAAGTGCAAGTCTCTATCACAATTGATGCCACTAATTATTTCATCTCATCACTTTATTTTTATTAATATATATATATTGATATTAATTTTCGCGCACCTCAATCAATAATTTCCTATCCTCACTCTTCTTTATTAGGTTTGACAATGGTAGGTCCACAAATACTGTAGAGAAATACCAGCTGAGTAGGACATGGTTGATCCACAATTAGCTAGGATCGGTGAGCATCGGGGAATTGATAGCAAGGTATATACTCGTGCTTGGAAAAAATAATGGAGTGGGGGCTTCCATTGGGTTGCTTGAGCTACACTTCTTCTTGAAATCAATAATTAGAAGCTTGCATGAGAACGCCATTAGTCCTCTGACGAGCACAAGGTACTTCGGGGATAATTTACTTTTAATTTTTAATATATATTAACAGGTTGCCAGAAGATATTATACATATACATATAGCTATGGTATGAACCCATCAAATCTTCTAGAAACAATAATAGAAGGTTATCCGATGGTAAAGTGGTAAGAATTTAGAATTAAAAAATCTGTTTTTCATGTGGTCTCGGTTGAGTTTTATGGTTGTTAATATAATGGCTATTGGAGTTTTATATAATCATTAATTTCAAGATTTGTAAAATTAATTGAGATACATGCAAGCTGACTTGAACATGATAATGAAATAATAATAATAATAATAATAATCGGTTCAATGAGAAACTTGTATGAATGTACACAAAAGGACACAGTTTAGGGAAATCCACAGCTATTAATTAAGTTTTGTTTATCTATATGGATTCATTGTCCCATTCACATACGCTGTCAAAATCACGTTCAAGTTGATTATTACACGTGTTGTATTGATTTTGTTTTCTATGAACAATGCAATATTAATTTACAAACAAATTATTCTCAAGATAATTATTTGAGTTTCTTTTATCCATAATTTACCACTCATCATTTACTCAGTTTTAGTTTGACTTTTTTTTATTGCGTGGCATTTTTCTTTGTCTAAGAATTCAATATGATATGCCAAGCTTTCTTACATCTCAATAGATTGAATTAAAATATGAATAAAATAAAATAAAATAATACTCATTTGCGCAAGATGTTTTGCACCAAGCCCCCGCCGATATTCGCTAGAAGATCAACTTGAGATTCTTATTCCCCAAGTCTTTAATAAAGAAGAAGTCTAAAACACTTGAAATTCTTGTTCCCCAAGTCCTTAATAAAGAAGTCTAAAACACTAATTGCATGCATAAGATTGCAATTAAAATTGTTTTTTAAAGTGTTTTTTTTGTTCAGAATTGCATCAATTTTTTTTTTGTAAAAATAAAAATTATATTTGATATTAACACATGAAAATAATGTAAAAATATCAAAAAAAATTAATTTAAAATAAAAAAAATGCTTTTGAAATACGATGTCAAACAAGGCCTAAGTATGAACGTTGTTTTTCTTATATGAGAAAAACATTTTCCTTCATTATGTTAAAATATTCGATATTATTAAGAGGTTTATTGAAAAAATATTTTTTTATTAATTATTTTAATGCTTATTTTAAATTAAAAATATAATATTTTCACGATACCAAACAAACTTGATTTTACCAAGTCTCCCATACATCAATTCTCCTCATCATTAATGGGCTAATTAATAGCTAATTACAACCCATTTACTCCCAAAACTCTTCGAATTTAAAAAACTATGGATTTCATCTATTATTTGTTAAAATCATGAGCTGTTTTGCAGAACTATATGATTTACGTTTCTAATATGTGCATTTTAATTAAAAATTAATAAATTTATATTTAACTAGTGCAAAAATCAATATACTCCATCAATACGCAAAATTACAATTTTGACCCGAGTTTACGATTCATAGGTGACAATTAATTATTTTTTTAATAATTAGAGTATCCGGACCAATTTACACGCAATTCGACTAATTCTTGTATTTACTAAACATTTTACAAATTCAGTAAACTAATAAAGCACTATATGGGTGACAAACATTCATTGTGAGACCCCACTTGCGTACAATCATTGGATACGCGAGAAGAGGTAAACAAGGTGGTAGTCGTCGGATATGTGGAGCCATCAAAGATGGTTGCTCGCGTGGCACATCGAACGGGTAAACAAATAGAGTTATGGGCATCCATGCCAGGGGCTTATGACAAGAAAGTCCTTGCTGGCCATAGTTTATTTTTGTGCTCTGATTTTAGAGCTTTTAATTATCCTTGTATTGGAGGCTGTAAAATGTGGCGTAATTATTCTGTATTTGTATTTTACCTTTCATTTTTTTAAGATGTTAAATATTTGTACATAGTGATGAAATATTTTCATTTTGATAAGATTTTTTTTGCAATGCCATCACTATTATTTTCTCAATTAAAATTAAAAAATAGCTCTTGAATCTTAGAAGTCACAAAACTGATTATCGTGGACTTGTAATTCAGTGTAAATTTACATTTTTAAATAGCAATTTCTGATGTGAATCTCGTAATTACACGGTCACGCAACCCACAATCAAGATTTAAATCTGATCCCGGAAAGCTGAAATAGGTTTGGTAGGAGTGAGACACAATGGAAATCTACTCCAAAACACCAACATTATTGGAATGAGTAAAATAACGTCATGAAGCCAGTTAATCTTCGATAAATCTAATTTAGTTCGATAGGAGTGTGACACAAGAAAACATGGTCTAAGACACCATTATTATTAAAATGAGTAGAATGACATCACGAAACCACATAACTTTCGATAAGTTAGATTCAATTCGTTGAAGAGCTGAAAAATACAAGAATCACTCTCACATGTTAAAATTTGATTGTGAATTGTGTGACCACGTGATCACGAGGCTTTCATAAGAAAAACAATAATTTGAAGCAATAAATTAGAACACATAAACCTCTGAAAACTCAATCGGGTTGATAGTTTTTTGTTATAGTTGTATTACACTTTATTTACTATTTTCAGATATAAAAAAATAATTCGCGAACCGTAAAAACAAGGAGGCACAAAAAAAAAACCGACAAGCAGCACAAAAAACAACAAAATAATTGTTTGAGAATAGCTGACGACAGAGAACACTGGGCCTGTGATCATAACCAAGAATCAGTGATCGAAGGAATCAGCGACAGCTCTCAGCGCAGAACCACATTGTTGGATAGACACAAAACCTAACCACTTGATTAGCTAGCAACTTGTTGTGTGCGAGGAAATCTCCAGGGCAAACTGGTACCTTACACGTTTGCGTAGCACGTGGCATGTAATAATTGGGCTTGGAGATGCCAGAATGAAGAGGCGAAAACCTCATAAACAGCACATAACAGGCCAAGAATAGTCGTCTCTTCATAAACATGATAAATGCTTAGTTGGCAATCAGCAAATCAACGGTCCGATTTCACTGGCAGCATCGATTGTCGACGTGGGATTGTAACTCTTTAAAGCTTCAATCATTGGTTTTTTTTTTTCTTTCCTTCTTTAAAAAAAGACCTTCACCTCTCCTCCTTGTCCTTGGTACTCTCTCCCTCTCTCTCTCTCTCTCTTGTATTATCTGTGGAGGAGAAACAAAAAGCAATCTCTTGGGTTTTTGTTCTTTTAAAGATTTGGTTTGGGTTCTCTCTTTGAAAGTTATCAAGAAAAGGGGCTCTTGTTTGATTGATGCAAGCTTAAGATTTTCTCTTCTTTTAAGAGAAAGAAATGAATTTGATGTGTGAAGTTTTCTTTGCTGAAGAAGAAGAGAAGGTTGAAGGAGAGTGGGAAAAGGAGAGATAGTATTTACCAAAGCCAAGGTAGCTAGCAGAAGTAGAGAGGCAGATAGCTATAAACAGCATACAAAATAAAAAATCATCTAAGGGGTTTTAGTTTGTTCTGCTTCTGCTGGTAATAATTATTCTTTTCAGAACTCTGTTCGTTCTTTGATTTTGCTCTCATTTTATTTCCCTGTAAGTTTTTGTTTTTGTTTTTTCATGCAAAGCAAGTTTCGTTCTTTGATTTTGCTCAATGTTTTTGTTTAGTGAGGAAAATCTTTTTTTGGTTGTTTTTTCTTTCTTTGATTTTGTTCATTTTTTCTTGATCGTTGCAAAATGTCTTCGTCTTTTATTTCTTTGATATGAGTTCTTAAGGACATGTATTTATATGATGAATATGTTGTTGTTCTGTCTGCCATGAACAGAGAATCAAAGAAAAAACAGACATAAAAGCTTTCTTTTTGCCTTTATTTGTTTTTCAAAGTTTGTAGCTGTTTTTCAACGCTTTTTTTTTTATGCATTCTACGCGGAACGCGTGATAATCATGACTTCTTTCTTTAATTTCTTCATGTTTTAGAAGCTAAGAAATCATAATTTGAAAACAGAACGGTCACATCTCTCTATTTATTACCCCAATCATGTAATTAAGTAACTGGCAACCAAATTGAAATGAAAAACGAAGAAAAATAAAACCATGTACTCCTTTGTTAATGATTTCCCTTTGTTTTGGTTGATTTATAGGGTAATTGGCAATGTCTGCTACTATAATCAGTGACCCTATGGTGGTCTCAGCTCCAGAGACACAGGCAGCGGCGGCGGCGGCGGCAGCGGCAGCTACAGCAACACAACTCATTGCACAAATAGAGGTTGAGTCTGTCAAATGTGATTGCTGTGGCCTAATCGAAGAGTGCACACCGGCATACATCGGAAGAGTACGCGAAAGATATCATGGTAAATGGATTTGTGGGCTATGTGCAGAAGCTATAAAATATGAAATTGTAAGGACTGAAAGGCTTATCAGTACTGAAGAAGCAATGACAAAGCACATGAACTTCTGCAAGAAGTTTGTTTCCTCAGGGCCACCTCCTGATCCAACAATTCATTTGATAGCTGCCATGAGACAAATTCTGAGAAGAAGCTTGGATTCGCCGAGAGGTTTAAGGTCCACTCCAAGTAGTCCTAACAAAACGAACGGGGCAATTCGTGCTGCTGCACTTGCTAGGTCCGAAAGTTGCTTCCCTACTTTGTCTGGTTGATATATAATAATGAGCTTCGTGGAAGAATGGTGATGAAGCTACTGGGAAAAAAGAGAGTAAACAATACATTTCATTTTCATGCAAATAAGAAAGATCAAAGGACTGAAGTTAGGTCCCTAATTTAGCTACTTATATAGTTGTCAAATACAGAACTTCTCGTCAGCAGAAAAATCATGGAGCTTCCTCTTTTCCTGAAACTTTATGTTTCAATTGTACGTACTTGTGTAATCTATCCTTTTTAAACCTTGGCTTCCTCTTTTTACCAAACTATCTTTCTCAATATTACCAAAAGAAAACTATATCTCTCAAATTTGATATGTCTGGTGTCATTGGAATGAATTGTGGGTGCATTATTTCTTTCCATGGTTACCAATGCTTGATGACCATTTCTCACCATAATCGAAACATAATAAGTTGTTCCCCGCGTGATGCTTGTCATAATTCAACATTTGGTTTGAAGTTGGTGAGATGTTAAAGGCTGAAAGAAAACTGAGTCTGTGAATAGATCCAGAGAAGGCTTTGGTTAGCATGGATTCTCTAATGGTGGGAGACCTACTTTTTGGTTCTCACGGTGCTCTAGGTGTCCACTAATGGCATTTCTTTATTTGATTCTTCTAAAAAAACAAGGAAGTCGACGACGTGGGTGAACTATTCTTGTGCTATACATGACAAATATGATTGAGCTGTCCAATTGTGTATGGCACATTGCCCTTGGCTTTCATGAATCCGTCCATATAATTCCCAACTTTCAAGATCTTTTGACAACGAGTAAGGTTGAGACCAAGATCCAACCTTTCTTTTGTGATATTGAATTACAGCACTGTTTTGAAGATAACATGCTTTAATGCTTTTTATTATTCAATCAGCACCCTCCTTTCTATCATCAAGGAACCTGTGACTCGGAATGTTCTATTATATCATGTCTTTCTTGTCCCAAGAACATAAAGAATAAAATTCTCACACTTCCATCAAAAAATTCATAGATATCAGAAGGATTCCATTCCAAGAACTCCACACAAGAACAGCTTTAATCCTACTTCAAATTTGGGCTGAGTTTAGTGTTCTGGGCACTGAAGAGTGATGAAGATCTTAACAGGAACCAGTAACTTGGCTGGAACTATAGCAATGACTAGCAAAAGTGTGTGTGTGTAGCTTTTGATTACTGGAATATAGAACATACAAAAAAAATTTGCTATTTCTAAAGGATATCTATATACTATTTTCAAGAATAGGAGGGTATAAATGAAAGTGGATCAAATAATTTCGGTTAGCTGTGATGAAAGGTACTAATCAGATTATTTAGCAGTTAAATATTACAGTTAATATGAACACTGGAATCTAGAATAGATCGACATAATTGACCTGAACGTGTGGAAAGTGCATGATTGGAGTTATTACCTTTGACAGTAGATCTGGATTACGAGAAAAGGTCAAAAAAAAAGGGGGGGTTGAAAATGTCATGTCACCAAGCATGAGATTGATTGCCTATTTGTTACTGAATTTCAAAAAAACATATTTTTATTTTTTCGTTTTAAATTATTTTTTTGTATTTAAAATTATTTTGATATGCTTATATTAAAAATAATTTTTAAAAAATAAAAAATATTATTTTCATATATTTTTAAATAAAATTCATTTTAAAAAACGACTTTAATCATACTCTCAAACAGTTGATAAACACTGACAATTTTTTGAGATCGAGATTAGATATTCAGCAGCTGATGAGGACACTCGAGAGAGTAGCAACTAATAAGTCAGCAACACCATTGACCGTCGCTATGCCACAGAATTTATAAACAGAGGAGACTTTCCCTTTAACATCAAGTTTTCTGAGGATCAAAATTTTTATATATAAAAAAAATAGTTATCCTACTGAGATAAAAAAAAATAGTTCATTAAATTATTTAATTCAAGTTTTTTTGAATGATTTTTTTTAATTTATCTTTTAATATTATATTGATTGAGAATCAAGTTTTATTATTTGTTTTAGTTTGCTTTCTATAAGCTTATTTTCATTCCATGACTCAGACAGCGAGTTTGGCATATTAACTCATGTAGCCTTTAGTTGTTTTGAATTTCATCCTTCAACATTGAGTTTATTAAAAGTTAAGTTTCATAATTTGTTTTTATTTGTTTTCATAGAGTTATTATAGTCTCATGACGAGACAAACATATTTACAAGTTGACATGAATATGGTGGTGTCCCAATATTTATATAAAAACAGATCATCTTAAATGTTTATCTTAAGTTAAATCATACTTTTATCGGTCGTCTAAGTTATTTTTGAACTCACCAAGTCAATCATGTCATATGAAATTCTCCACGTGTTTTTTTTCTACTAGAAAAAACATTAGCAATGTCTAAATATTCTTTAATGATAAAAAAATAAAAAAGACTTTTGACCTTGTTCACATTGTAACACTAACCAATTATTCGATTTTAATTTCAGATAGTTTAGAGGTAGAGTAGTCTTTTCATTTTCTTAGAACAGCTAAATCTACTTAAAAACTCCGAGAACAATAAAACAAAAGGATGGCTTAAGCCCAAAGGCTTTAATGTATTTTGTTTTATTTTTTATTAATGCTAAATCATTTAATTACCCATGGTTCAAAATTATTCTCCCTTACTATTTAGGTCTTATCAGCATGCATGGTTGTTTATATTTTAAATAATGTTAAATATTAAAAAAATCACACATAAACCCAAATTCAGAATTTTATTACGAACATTTTATTTTCTTAGATATCTTATCTCTCTAAAAGATTTAAAACTCCTTAAATAGATTAAAAACATAATCTCAACCAGTAAGAAAACTCAAAAATAGAGGAAAGGTCTTACGTTTCTTTCTCAATTATGGTTTTACTGTTGCCCTAAGTCCAATGGCTGTATAAAGCAACGTATCCTGGACAAAGGGTAGAATACAGATTTATATGAATCAGCTAAAAGACGACTGAGTAGATCGACGATCACTTCTGAGCAAGATTGTTCATACAGGAAATTATTGCAATCCGATATGATTATTATAAAATTCTCCTTCTCTCCCACGAGAAACTGAACCTGACGAGGAGCCATTAATCACTGCCAGTCTTCTCTCTTTAACGAGTATCTTCTGCGTCTCGACTGTCGTGATAGCAAATAGCTTGTAATCTATATATTAAATTTTAAGTTCGGGTTATGATTGTTAAAGAATTTTTATAATTAAAAGTTTAAGTTGTTAGATTATATTTTCGAATATAATTTATATTATTCTCTAACATATACCCTTAAGTGAAAGTTTTTTGGGTTTAAAACTTGTACATGCCTACTAAATAAAAGACTTATTACTATAAGGTGTTTTGACAAGTAAAAATCTTTTCTTTCTTTTTTAATTTAAGAGTAGTTAATTTTATTATTAAAATGCGTGTTAGGTTTTATTCATTTTATATCAATTGCATGTTTGAATATATGTTTAGTATGCATCCTAGAATTCTATTATATATTTTTGTGTTGAAAGCATGTGTGTCATTAGTTATGCTTTTGCATACTTATCTCAATAAGATTAACCTAAACTTTAGGTTTGGGTGGGAAATTAAAGCATGGAATGGAATGAAAATAGCTAAAATACAGAGAGAACAAGTGTGGAAATATCTGGAAAAAAAATTAAGTTAAAAACTCTTCCTTTACTTCCCCTTTTATAGTGAATTTTGAAAAGCTAAGAGGTTGAAAACTTAATTCCCATCATTATTAATCACTGATTAGATACCATAAATCAAGAACTAAGGCACCATTTAGGACTGCGGTTGAATTGTACTTTTCCAAAATTTTGAAAAAAAATATTTTAAGAAACTTTAAGTTAATATTTTTTAGTATTTATCATATTGATGTGCTAATATTAAACATTATAAAAAAAAACAGTTATAAAAAAAAAATACTATTTTGATGCATTTTCAAGTGAAAAACACTTTAAAAAACATCATCTAACACACTCTTAAATAGGCTCATCTAAAAAAATCAATAATTATTTTAGTGTAAAAACCAAAGGAATTGTTGAAAATTTATTTTAAATAAGCAAATTATGAGCTTTATCTTTGTTCACCATGATTTGCTCAATTATTATCATTTCACTAATGAACTATGCCATATAAAAACTATAGTACCATGTGAATAATGCTTTCACTAAGTAAGTTATCATGAAAGATTGAAGGGGTCATAAACAGTCTCTCTTAAAACTTAATCTTCTTAGACAAAATTTATTAGATCATATCTATTAACTTCACTAACTTTTGTATGTATAAATAGCAACATGTACATGAATAATGTTGTATACATTAAAAAAAAATGTTAAGTGAATCATTGTTTTTAGAAAGTTGTTAAATGAATTCGATTAATTGCTCTCTCGTGTGCCGCCTGAAATGGATCTATACCCAGATGGCTTCAATCAAAATGCATTTTTCATTGCAGTTGAGGACATTTACATGCCACATGCGTCTAAACAACGAAGTGAAATCCGAAAACCCTGAATCCTCTCTCTTTTCAAGTATGAAAGAAACTGTGTAAATCTGTTTCCGTATGGTGCTGATTCAGTAACATGCCAATAACACTTCCCCTATAACAAAACCTCTAAGCTGTCCTTACGATTACCAGCGGCCTCTTCCTTCTCAAGTTCTTTAATTAGCTTTTCAATCTGCCTCCTATAAACAGGCATAAAGTGATCGCTAACCATGGTTTGGGAAAGCCTCAGCTTCCCGTAAAGCGTTCTGGGAGTATGGAAAATCCCAACTTTAGTCTCCACCGGTGGTGGGCTGTTGTCCGAACCACTCGAGGTGGGGGTATCACCCTCACTCTCTGCACTATCAAGATGCAGGGTAACGATATGCATTATCTTTCCTGGAGGGAAGAATCTGCGCACTTCCTTTGTTCCTGAAGCAGTGCTTCCAGGCTGGTCCTCTGCAATGGCTGCTTCTTCTTCTTCCCTTATTTCCTTTACCACATCAGCACCCTCACTATCTGATCTTTCATACAGCTCATGCTCAAGATGTTGCCAAAAATCCACTTCATTCATTCTGTCATCATGTGAATCACTAATGAGGTCCTCTCCATCATCAAGATCAGCACCCATATGAGCATGTGAAGCCATTTCATCAGTACAAGAATATTCGATTTCTGAAGTCCATTTTGCTTCTACAGAAGAAGCAGGAAGTTCAATAGTTCCAATGGAAGCTGTGGTCGTGTTACTGTCAGGAGATGTAAGAAAAGGGTCCGAAGTTTCAGCTTTTAAGCCAGATCCTGGGGAAACTTCCTCTCCTGAATTTGAACTTGCAGCTGTGGCTCGGTGGCGGGGTCCAATGCACGACCATGAAGACAATTGAAGGGAAGGGCGTGTGGTCCATGCCGCCTGGGCCATGTTCTGTGCTCTCTTCATCACAACCTGCAGGCATTAAATACCAAACTAGTTGGTTTTGAGCATAAACAAGTGTAGAAGAACTCTTATCATCTCTACGTACTCCAGCAATTTGAACTTTGCTGTGAATACAAAAGCTAGGGTTCTTTCAACAGTTCATTGTTATGCCTT
This sequence comes from Salix viminalis, assembly GCA_029228465.1. Taxonomy (NCBI): domain Eukaryota; kingdom Viridiplantae; phylum Streptophyta; class Magnoliopsida; order Malpighiales; family Salicaceae; genus Salix; species Salix viminalis. The sequence continues at coordinate 9,836,390 of CM055428.1, read as the reverse complement.
CCATATGAACAAATGATTATAGGATCCAACCACAGTTTCTGAAATCAATTCCTCATTGATAGTCAAAATGTACCAGTTGATGAGGAAAAGGAAGGACCACAGCAAGTCCACTTCAGTTGATTGAGAAGTCTGAGAATGTTGTGGAATTATGAAGAGACTATTTGCAATTGCATTGCATACAAGATGTTACCTGTGTACCATTGGAGACAGGGCGCAAAATTGCCCCCAGCCCCAGCAACCTTTGCTTTAGCACTGGCAATGGATGGAAGACGGGAACCTAATGCTGATGCCGAGCGATAAACAGTACTAAGAATTCTTGTATGCTCAATCTGATTCTTCAAATCATTCAGCCATGCTGATGCGGTCACCTGAAACAGGAAAATTGTTGCTAGAAAATATGAGAAGCACAACAGAATGAGAAATTGAAGAGGCACATCGTTATTATTTAAGTTAATGAGCAAAGTCAGGGTGGCACCCATGACTTAAAAATTTGCCAGTCGCTTTCTTAAATAAAATGAATTTCTCAAAAACTAGTATATAAATAGTAGGAGAAAGCTTTTGGGAGACTCTGAATGCTTCAAAGCAAAAATTCACCAAATGCATCAACACGACTACTTTCCAGCACAAATGAGAACCGTGAAAGCAAAGATGTTTTGCAGTTATACCAGCCATAATCCAGACTAATCCCAATGGTAAAGACATCAGAAAAGTTTCAGCAAGCATATGTCATAAATTTTGAACACATAGGATACATACATAAAAGATATCCACCAAATAATCCTCAGATGTCAATAAATTTGGAAGAAGAAAATTAAAAGTAAATTAAATTCTTAACAGTTTTGAGAAAGTAACCTCTGCACGCAAATCATCAACTGAAGCAGCTGAGAATGTAGGCACTAAGTCAGCTCCGTTTATAACAGAAGTAATGAAATCATTGCCTGATTCAGCCAGTTCCCATGTCATACAAGCAGCTGCATATGTAACCTCAAGTCAGTGAACATAGAAGCACACACATCACCATACCACTCTAGAATATATGAAAACAAAACCAGATGCCACAGAGAGAAAGAGATCAAGATGAAAGGCATCAAATTTTCATGTTAACACTGAGGATTTGACAAGTTCTGGATAGAAACCTGGAGCAAATGCAACGCATGTAGTTGACGATAATTCCTTCTGTTCTCGCAATACATATGTTAGAAGTGCAGCAGTGCCTCCACCAAGAGAGTGCCCTACAATCTTCGGATTCAAGAGAAGTAATCTTAGTCAAACTTGTTCACCTTAAACAAGATATTATCAAATGTAAAGGAAAAAAGATGTGATATACAATTTTATTCAATTTTGAAAGGAGATTCAAAGAGCACACTTTCACGAAAATGTTTTTTCACGTGAATCATAGATATGGTTTGCTAGGATAAACTAAGTGTAGAACTAAAGCAACAGGTAATTTATGGAATCTTGCCTGTGCATCTTTTGATATGCCAGCTGCACAAGACACTACAGAATACAAAGGGTATGGAATGTTCGTAGGCAGAATGTTTCAGAACATTCAGTAGGAACAGATTCAAACACTTAATGAAAGGTATCAAGAAGTAGGATATGTACTCTCATCTTCTGGTCAAAGTTTCTTGGCTTCACAAATGAAAAGGAGGATAGATAAAGTTTGAGGAAAGCAATAACTAATGTATAGTGTCTTGAAAACACTAACATGGCAAATAGGCTCCAGAAGACTATAAACCTGACTATAGTGCTCAGAGCTAACATTAGTTGCAATAAAAAACTTGATGTTGACGGGAAAAAACAACTTAAATATGCAATAAACCCCGCCATGAGCTCAAACTTAGAAGTGCAATATACTAGATCAAGTTCAGATTCTATATTATTCCTATCTGTGGTTTTTTTTCATTTCTCAAGATAGAAACAGAAATGATTCTAGTTTTATGACATGGCCACATGATTACTTGAGCACAGTGAGGGGAAAAAATAGTTTCCAGCTTGCATTTACCTTGAGTTTATAATCAGGGAATTGCCCAAGCACCTGTTTGAGGCAAGGTGTTGCAAGCTTTGAAATCCACCGGGCGGCTGCAACCATCCCACAATGTGCATAGCCTAAAACTAAATTGCTGACTCCTCCCTCATGCACAACAGTGTGATGAAAAGGCACAACAGCGCCAGTTACAGCTGTCAAAGTATCTTTAATGCTATGTGTTCCACGAATCAGTAAGAAAAAACATTTTGTCTTGTGATCAACTAAAATTGTAAATGCTGGCTTCAATATCTGCATTGTATAGATTGAAAGATGCATTCAGAAAAGGCATGGATACTGCAGGTATCATGATCAGTACCTTTCGTCAAAACAGCAATGCAAAAGGTACACTAGGACCTTTATACATTTCAAAGAGAGATATTCAACAATAAAAGCATTATATAAAACTTACTCCTGCTTTGGGTTCTTGAAGAAGAACGCTTTCTTCAGTATATCCTGTCTCCTCTAAAAACAAAGGAAAAGGTTTTTTTGAGAAATGCCAACACAAGGTCAACAAGTTTAAGAGGTATCTAAGTTCAGCCGCTATTTCTAATCCTTTAAGCTGTACACTATCTTCACCGCCAAATACACTGCCAACATGTAAGGCGCCCTGCAAATAAGGTTACAGGTCAGATTATCAGCCCAACCGAAGAAAGCACCGAAAAAGAAGATTATTCAGAGGATCTTTGCAACATGAATTCATTGTTTCCTATAAATATGAAAAACTATTTGGTAATGTCAGAAGCAAAAGGTACAGTTAATGCTGGCAAATAGTAAAGTTACTGGAATTCTCTAAAACACACAGAAACAGCATTTTGATGGAAAAAATGTCATGTTGAGTGGCCAGATAACACCACTAATGCAGCACAGGAATGCTATAGTTGTCCACTTCTTTTTAAGGCGTTCAGGCATATTTATTTTCTCCAATGACAAAGAAGTTGGATTTGAGGTTTCTTCAAACAATTATAGAGCTGCAGCCTTAGGGTAAAGGAGTTTCTTACTAACCCTTGATATAGAAACCAACTACATCTCAAGATTCAGATTATCTATAAAATTTGTGACAAGAGTTTATTTGAACATGACCGCCAAGGAAAAGGTGTTACTGTCAGAATTATTCTATCAATCCAGTAAAAGACTTGAAAGCTTGTACAAGACATGTTCATGGAGTTTCTTCCAACATGACACCATGGTTGAGGCATTATTCTAAGATTCAAAAATCAATTAACATCTCTCAAAATTTATGGTTGTTTTCACAAAAGCAACCATAAAATCTCAAAACCAGTAAATGAAAACTGGGCATAATCAAGCAGGTTGTCTAGGATTCAAATGTTGACACCCACATATTAGTCTAGTATCCTTTCTTCTTTTTTTTCTTTTCTTTTCTTTTTTTTTTGGGGGTTCAATATATAAATGTCTCCAGACACGCTATATAAACAAAACCAGATAAAAAAAATACTAATAATTGAGGATAGCAACATTGTTTTAAGAAGCCAACACATTCATTAAATCGTATAAAAACAGCTCTCACGAGGGGGAAAGGAACGGCAAACATAAACAATTAGACATGAAACGAATGAAGGACTCACCTGCCTCTTCAGTAGAAAGTTGATCCCGAATGCCAGGTCCCCAATAGGCCACTTCCCTAGAGTTTCAGAGTAAGTAAACCTGAGAGTCTCCGACAAAGTTGAGATCGTTTCCAACCACGTTGCAGGAGCTTGAATTAACCTATGTGATACGCGTTCAATACCTAAATGAACGCGACTAGGTGCTTCACCGCTGTCATTCTCATTCTCGTTGTCATCATCATCATGAGATGTACTAGACTTTAATTTACGGTTCAATGTATAGTACAAAAGAGCAGCTGCACCGGCTGCTGTAGCCATAGTTGCAGTTGCCATGAATTTATACCTGATTCACGAACGAACCAAAACTCACTATGATTAGCAACCTCGAAAATCTAAAATTCATTTACTTGAAAAGATAAAATCAAGCACATAGGCTGTATGCGAAAGGGAAATTCTATAAATTATCCGCTAAAATGGCATGCTATTAAAAACGACACCCATAATTCTTTTGTGCAATTTTACTAGGGTTCTCTACCAACAAAAAACCCATTCTAAAAAATAAGAAAGTTTCAAACTTTACACGCACAAAATCTAATCCAAGCAATTTAATAGATGACCCAGTTTTGGGTCTGCAAGAAAACAAGTGAGAAAGAAGAAGACAAAAGGAATTTTAACAAGTCTACTTTTGTCTGAAATCACTACAAATTAAAAAGAAAAAAAAAAGAGTATTTGAATTTGATTATAACAAGAGGGAAAAGAAGAGAAGGAATTGAGAACCTGAACATGAAATAGGAGAGGATGGAATGGAAAGAAACAAACCTGATTGAATTTTTATTTATTTTGTGTGTGTGTGTGTGAAAGCAGAGGTTGGAGAGCTAATTATAGGACTTGCTGACAAAGGAACCAAAATCAAGATCAAATCTAAAGTTAATAACGAGGAAAGGAAACTGATTCGCCCTGTCTTCCTCCCCTTCTCTTCTGTTACCTTGGATAACCCGTGTTGGACCTAACACCCAACCAGCAAAACCTCTCTCTCGCTCTCCTCTGTTTTCTTCTTCTGTTTTTTAAGGCAAATATTTTGCTAGCACACGAGGTTGTTGGATATTGATTGGTCTTCTATGGAGGCAAAATCCAGAACGGCTTTCAAAACCGGATTCACTCGATCCATCCACTCATTAATTTAAATCAATGGCTTCATAGCAGTTAGCAATGGATTGGAGTAATGGCCACGATGTGCTCTGGATTGCGTTCGTTTTTAACAAGGAAAATTATACAAATATAATAAATAATTCTTTTTTAAAATGATGTTCATTTCATGAACCCCTACACATGTATGTATAAATGTTGTAATTCATAATATTTTAGGAAACAAATCTACTAGATTATCTTTTAAGCAAGTTTGTTAAACATCAATATTACCAAACTTATCAAGTTCATGTGTGGAAAAACAATTCGGTGAAATATGCTTTGTTTTATCTTCTTTAATGTATTTTTCTTTTAATTGAGTTATACATGCAGCATTGTCTTTATACATAATAGTTTAAGTTTTTTTAATGAAGGATAAACCACATGTTTCATGAATATATTGAGTCATGGATCTTAGCAACGTGCATTCTCTGTTTGATTTATGGATTGTGAAGTAACAATTAATGCTTGCTTTGTAGATCATCATGATATAGCAGTGGTGTCATACATAAATAGACAACATGTTTGAAATTGACCTTTATATGGATCAGATGAATATCTCGCAATAGCATATCCAACTAATTTATTATTAGCATTATTTGATTAAAATAAACTTATATCCATGGTTCCTCATGGTTAACAAAAAATATGTTTAATTTCATTTCAATGTCTCCGGGTAGGAGAAAAACTATATCTGGCTAGCAAATTCACAAAGAATGTTATATCATGTCATGTACTATTAGCATGATACATTAACACATCAATGACACTAAGGTATGATACTTTAAGACAGTTTGCAAACCATCTTATCAATAAATGGGCAAAAACACCAGTCGTTAAGACTAAGGCTTTTAAATGAGAACAGTAGAAAAAATAACCATTGGAAATTTATTTTATTTATCTTACCAAATAGTCTAACATTGTGCTCTTATACAATGTAGTTTATTAACTTTTTATTGTGTAAGAAAATGAAATATTTATGAAATAAATAATTATTTTCTTACACAATAACTATATAAAAAAACTCATTGTATTTTAACTCCTATTTTTCTACCATGTTCATTTAATAATTTATTTGTATAGAGGATTCCAAAAACAAAAAGCAGTGTATTCACTTTTAAATAAAACTCCATGTAAAATAAAACTTGATAAAAAAAATATCTTAGTGTATATAAAGATAAAAGAAGAATAAATAAAAGTCAATAGAGGATATTATTAAAAAAAAAAATAGAAAGAATAAATGAAAATAAAGAAACAAAACTGGGTCCTGGGCTTGGAGTTGAGCCCGGTTTGTTTGGGCATTGTCAAGGAGCTTTGGTAGGATACATGTCGTCTCTTTGTCCTCCTCATTGGTGTCGTTGAAATCTGGGCTTTATTGCCATATTTTGGAAAGGCATAACGCCAGAATGGAAGCCTTTATCTGCTTTTATTGTTTGGCCAAATGGACATCTAAAAAACGCTTTATGCATTAATATAACATCAAAAACATTTTATAAAAACAAATCAATATAATTTAATTTATACTTTTGAAATTTTAAGACTTTAAAATCTTTTTTTTTTTTTTGGATATCCTTGCGGAACGGGGGAACCGCATGACCCGGAAAGCGCACTTTGTGGGCCCAGGGCATGCGTAAAACCTCCGGCTGTCCCAGGCTCTTACTAAGGGGACGGGTGACTCACAGAAGATGCTTCGCCCTCAGGTTTCGAACTCAAGACCTGGGAGGAGTACCCCACGCAAGTCCCAAGCCTCCACCGTTGGGCTAACACCTTGGAGTCGACTTTAAAATCTTCACATCTCTTGATTTTGAAAATAAAAGCATTCAATTTTAATGTCTATAGATTAGTCAAAGTGAGAGCTTCAATCTGATAATTGTATTGGTATACATTTCATAAGAAAAAAAATCCGATATTTTTTCTTTTGGAAAACAAACTTTTTAGTGAGTGATATTTAATAAAAAAAAAAATATTAAATATATTCTTAGTTATTTTAAAAAATAGATAAAATATTATATCTTAAATTAATCAATTTTTAGAAACAATGAATTATTTAAAAAAAAAAAAATAACAAGTATGCCATGCACGGTGGCCTTATACATCTTTCTCATTAAATGTCTGTCTGAGAATGTGGTTGAAATTATTTTTTAAAATGTTTTTTCATATAAAAAATTATTTTTATATCAGCATATAAAAATGATCTAAAAACACAAAAAAAAATAATTTAAAATATATTTTTTGTATTTTTTTTCAAAATATTTTTGAAACATGTCAAATAGGATCTAAAATTAGCCTAGGCCCGTGCACCTAAATCTTTTGTTTATTACAAAGACACTAAACAATGTGGGGATTTAACTGTAGCTCCCCACACAAAGCACTGTGGATTTCCACAGTGTTTTTTTTTTTTTTTGCTTTTTTTTTATTACGATTCATTTTTTCTTTTTTTTCTTTTTTTTTTTTTTCTTTTTTTTTCTTTTTGTTGTTTTTTTTTCTATTTTTTTTTCATGAAATATTTTTTTTTGCTGGTAAAATACCAATCCATGTCCAAATTATACAATAAACTAAAAGAGCTCAGAAATTCACTGTGCATTGTGAGTGAAAACACTGTGGATTTCAATTTTTTTTTTCGTTTGTGAACAGTAAAAACACTGTGGGCTGTCTGGATTCGCATTATTTATGATATTTATATATTATTTCACAAGTAGTAACAAAGAAAAGTCAGTGGCCTGCTGGTAAAAAGGCGCGCCTGAGTAAAGGAGGGGCAGGGTTCGATTCCTGCCTAGCGCGAGATTGTGCATTTTTTTCCTTTTCATTTTTTGTTTGCTTTTTTAATTTTTTTTTTTCACTTATGATTTTTTTTTCATTTTTATTTCTTTTGATTGTTTTTAATTATTTTTATTTATTTATTTTGACGTCAAATTAATTTTTTTTCTTATATTTGTTTTTCATTTTTTGGTTGGTTTTTTTTGTTAAAGATATTGATTTTTTTTTCTTTCATTGAATTTTTTTCCCCCATTATTGACACAATAAGAATAATAATTTTAGTTTCTTTTTCTTGCTTCTTTTTTTTTAATGTTTTTGATTTTTTTCATCGGGGTAATTTAATAATTTTTATTGTTTTAGCAATAATAGTAATGATATTTTTAGTTGTTAAAGGCATCGATGTTCATTTTTTATAATAGGGTGTGTTGATATGTTTCATTATATCAAACCTTGCATGTATAGATGTTATACTTTATTTGATTTTTTCATTTTTTTCATTTGATTAAAATTGATAATATATTTGGTTTTATTTTTGACCCTTATACTTTTGATTTTAATTCTTTTAGTTTTTTATAGTTCTTAAATAGTTCCTATTTTTATCTATGTTTATATATATGTTCCTTAAGTTTTGATTTTTAATTTTTATTTTTTTCTCTTTTGTTGAGATAGCATTTTTTACAAAAAAATTATTCTTAAATTTTAGTTTGTGTTTATGATCATTTGAAAAATGATATTTCTTATTTGTTTTCCTTTGTTTTTACTTTTGGTTTTTTCATTAGTTTTTTTTTAACATCAAATGATTTTTTTAGCTAATAATTTTTATTTTTATTCATTTTTATTTTTATTTTGTTTGCTCTTTTCTTAAAGTTTTTGGGCTTTTTTATTCTTTTATTGAATTTATTTTCCAATTATTAATGCAATTATATTAATATTATTAATAATAGTAATAATAATAATAATTTTAGTTTTTTTTTGCTTCCTCTTTTATTAATGTTTTTTATTTTTTTCCCATCTGAATAATTTAATATTTTTTATTGTTTTAGCAATAATAGTTATGATATTTTTAGATGTTAAGGCTTCGATGTTCCTGTTGTTATAACAGGGTGTGTTGATGTGTTTCATTATATCAAACAGTGCATGTATAAATGTTATACTTTATTTGATTTTTTCAATTTTTTTATTTGATTGAAATAAGACAAAAATGATGACTTTGGTCCACGGACAGTCCGGTAATTGACCCTATTTTTTATTATTTCTTTTGGTTATTGTCAGTGCGTGTGGCGCACGCGCCATCCTGTTTTCCGTCCCACATCCCTGTGTAGGTGGCGCGTGTGGTGTCATACAGTGGCCGAAGACGAGCTACCAACATCTAGCGCGGTGTTAGTATAATAGACGATGTTGATCCCTTTAAGTATATCAAATTTTATATATTAAAATATCAAATTTTCATCTCAACAACTGTAAAAATTATTTTTTTCATCCGCACTACACCCGCAACGTAGTGCGGGCATTGAACTAGTTCTCTTACAAATTGGGTTGACGATGCAATGTTCTACCATTTGTTTTTTCAAAAATAAAAAAGGAGATGATTTTCAATTGCCACAAAAAAAAATAACATGGGTTTTTTTGGACCCCACCTAAAAAAATCTTACTCTATTTTCACATTAAAATATCTCAAAACACTCTTATAACCTGATAAGTTTGTTTTCCAGCAACATAAAATCTTAAAAACACTTCCATAACATTATACTTTACTTTCAATTTTGATCCTCTTATTTTGAATTTATTGCAAACCAATCTTTTTGCAAAATTAAGACCTAATCTAAAACCAAAACATGATGAAGATTTTTGTATAAATCACCGGTGTAAACACGATATTTTCCTATCCTTTTTAGTTTTTTTTTCATTTCAATATTATTTTTACACTGCTTTTTTTATAACTAATATCACATTTAATGATTGTTTAGGAGTATGGTCAGAGTTGCTTTTGAAAATGATTTTTCATTCAAAAATATATCAAAATGATTTTTTTTTATTTTTAAGAAAATCATTTTTGACATCACATAAAAATAATTTAAAAACACTAAAAAAATTAATTTAAAATATAAAAGAATTATTTAAAAAATATATTTTTTATACACAATACCAAAACTAGAAGAAGAAGATAGCCACCAAAAAAATGGCTCTACTTCGCCACTGTTTACATGTAAAAAGAAACTATGAAGGGGGAAAAGAAGAAGAAGATAGCTATCGTTGACAGAGGCCGGTTTCAAATTTCCAGCGAAGTGAACCAACAATGTGTCTGGTCGTAACTGTATTTCAAAAAAAATTTAAAAAAAAATTATTTTTTTTAAAAAAAATTATTTTTTAAAAAATTATTTTTTATTTTTTTAATTAGGATGATATTAAAAATAATTTAAAAAAAAATTATTTTAATATATTTTAAAATAAAAAAAGCACTTATTGTACGGCTCTCATCCGCAATCAGTGAAAAATGTGTGGCCACGCAGGCAGCACACTGCTCAACTACCTCAATGAAAAAACTGTTCACCTAATCAGCCAACGTGTCATTTCATTGGGCGATTGAAAAATAATAAACGTGTGCCTAAACGACAACCTCAGATTAACCCGGGCATTGTTTGACTCTTGGGACATTAGATTCTTTTCTCAACTAGTTTCTTCGCAAGACTGATGGCACGCACCAGCGCGGGCCCGTCTTATTTTTTATTGTATAAAAAAAATATAAACATTGTTTTTTTAATATTTTAGTTACTGATTGGAATGAATTTAATAAATTTGATTAATTTAATAACTTAATTAGAGAATAAGATATTGAAAACAAATATAAAAACAATGATTCAATGTAGAAGATAAACGTCTTCCGGTATTATAGAAATATATTTTTATAATATTTCTAAAATGTTTTAATGATTTTATTTGTTAACATAGTAAAAATTAAATGAGAATGGGAATGAAATAGTTACATAAATAACAAAAATAAAAATAAAATAAAAAATAAAAATTAACTCAAGTATGCCTGCATCACCACATACATGAGTTCTTAAAAATACATCATCCAAGATAACCATATATGATAAAAAAATTTATCATTTGGCTTGAGTAAAAATCAAATCAATAATCTAATTATGACACCAAAATAACTTTATGAAAAACAAACTAAATAAAATTATGTAGCTCAATCCCCAAACTATTCTAATATTGAAGGAGAATATTTAAACAAAAACAAATTAAAAAGCAATGGAAAAAAAAGTTTGACTCAAACTTGGTGAGCGTACTAGATCCATGACCCAAGACATGATATTAAGATAATTCTATATATATATATATATATATATATATATATATATATATATAAAAAACATTGATTTCAATTAACTCAATAATGATGGATATAAATTTTAAAAATAATTAAACATAAATGGAGTCAACCCATAGCAACATTCAAAACTTCGTACACGTACCATTGAGCTAAATAATAAAGTAAAGGACAAAGGTAAAAATGAAAAGGTAAAATTATTAACCAACCAATTTTTTTTGGGATAAACATAAAAAAAAATATAGATTTAAAAAGTGAGAACCAAATTGTGATACAAAAATAAAATAAACTAAATCATAACAAATAAAATTAAAAACAAAATCAATTAAGAAAATGACAAGAGCAACTAAAAATAACAATAAAGAAAATCAGCTCTCACTAATCTCATATAAAAATAACAAAAAAAGGTAAATTTATGTACAATAAATGTCTCATCTCTCTCTCTCTCTCTTATAATAGTGCTGTTAATTTCCAACTTGTTCCTATCAATGGACGCCAAAAAATCAAATCAAGGGACGAAGACGAGTCGGATTGATAGTCCTCAGCATCAAGGAAGAGGAATCTTGTCGTTCATGTTTTCTTCATTCTCACGAGAGAGGCGAGTGTACCTTTTTCTGGTTTATGATAGCGAATAGCATATTAGCACCGCTCCAAGCGAGGGATCAATGAAGGTTGAACTTAAAATATAAATTACTTTATCCCTGTGTTATGCCTGAACCAAGTCAGGGTTAATCTAAATGCCTTTCTTGCCGCTCGGAAAACTCTGGCCGGCGGTAACAAGTGATGCTATCTTATCATCGCTCCGATTACGATCGACACGGTGCCCCCACAAACTTCATGCTCGTTTTTTCAAAGGGGAATATGCATTAGTCAATATTTGGCGGTCGGCTTAACCCTTAAAGAAAGAACAAAAAAATAGACCTGCGAGTCATGAAAGTGATTGTGATTTCCAACAGGAGAGAGCAACAGGTCGTGAAACGTGTCCATTCAATGATTTTAATTTACAAATATATTTAAATAATATTTTTTATTTTTTTAAAAATAATTTTTTATATCAGATATAATCACACGTCACTGTCCGGTTGAATTTGATGCGAGATAGACCATGGACCACCCTAGAATGATCACAGTTCCCGAACACTTGCCCTGCTAATTAACCTCGTGGAATTGACGCGCTCCTGCCTCAGCATGCAACTGCAGGTTTTTATTATTTTTTATTTTTTATTTTTACGTGCAACTATTTGCATTGCTATCGCATACAGGGACTAAAATCGCAAGTATGAAAATTTAGGATTATTGATGGAAACAATCTAATCAAGAGCCAGGGACATCAAACGATAATGATTTTAGACCATGAGAAATTTTATAAATAGCTAATTAAACTATGATTAGATTATATTTTGCGACTGTTAAAGGTTGTTCAAAGGAAAAAAATTAATATTTCAATTTAAAGCTGGAGTTAAAAAATAAAAACTTAAACTTCTTGCTGTCCAGAAATAAAAAATAAAAATAAAAAATAAAAAAATATTGTTATGTTGTTATTATAATTATTGATATTATTATCACTACAATTATCATGATAAACAACAACAACAACTACTACTACTACTACTATCATGATTATTTTTATTTTAATATATTATTATTATTATTACTATTATCGCAACCCTACTAATATTCTCATTTGTTACTATTTTTAGCGTCATTATTATTATTATTATTATTATTATTATTATTATTATTATTATTATTATTATTATAAAAAGGATAAAAATGTTCCTCAACAATTAAAGAACATGACAAAATGAACCTTGTGAGAATACTAATATACTTCTACAAGTCAATTATAATAGCTTTTTTTCTCTCACGGAAAAGAATGTAATTACACTATTATAGTATTCAGTAAATCATATCTAATACACAATGTTTTTCCATGCACTTTAGCTTTTCTTTTAATAATTAAGTCTAAAAATCAATTAAATTTTTGCCTGGAACTAAGTTTGAACTTGTTTTTATATATATAAGAAAATGTTTTTTTTTAATTTAATTAAGTTTTTATTTTTAATATATTGGTGTTAAAAATAACTTAAAGCATAAAATAATTTTTTTTTAATATATTTTCAAATAATTTTTTATTTTGTTTTAGTATTTAATTTTATAATCACAATTCAAAATAAGCATAGGTCGTTATTTTCCTTAAAAAATAAATTCCAAATTCGTCTGTCATGAATCCATATTTAATCAAACAACTTTCCGATTGAATTTTCCAGAATTCAGAAATTCTTAACTGAGATTTTTATCAGAATGTTTTATTAAAAAAATCAAATTCATTTTTTTTTAAAATGTTATGTTTATTTATAGCATGCAAAACATGCACAGCTCACTAATTGACTGTTTAGAAGTAATGTGATGTAATATAACATTTATTTTTTTTAATATTATTTTTGATATCAATATATCATAGCATGTGAAATAATTTAAAAATATATTTTTTTAATTTAAAATAAAAACTAAAGATATATTTTATTTAAATTTTTTAAAAACACTTTTAAAATGAAATGATAACAGGAACTAAATTCAAATTCTTGTACCTGTTAAAACTATTGAAAAAAAATTTTAAAAAGCCAATCTCTGGAAAATTAAATATTCTGTTGTCTTTATTTTTGTAAATAATCACTATCTAAAGTCCTCGTATAAATAAAGAACGTTTTCACCTGGCGAGCTCCTGTTAGCTACTAAAGTAAACCTAACATACTTGCCGGAACACAAGATCCTAACCCAAAACAAAAGTCCCCTACTTGTCGTTTAGTCATTCGCCCACTACCATCAAAGGCATTAAAAACTACACCACCAAACCACACGTGTCAAACGATCACTGGTGTACCACTGTTAAAATATTGATTTACTCACCCCTTTGTCCTTCCGCTCCTTTCACCTTCCCTCTCATTCACCAACTGGATTTCAAAAAGAAACCTCTCCTCCACATACATAACTGACAGCTCTGGCGAATTTCTTCGCTCAATATTTTTTTCGGCGTCATGGCGAGAGAGTTTGCAACATGTGTGGAGTACGGGTTGAGTCTTTCCAAGAGGATATACTACGGAAAGGAAATGACTCCGGCGGCAACGGCAGCGATGACGCGGTCGATGTCAGCAAAGTCTTCAGATGTGGACGAGAGTTACTTTCCGACAGCGGTGATGGCTTATGCGGTGGTACCGGAGCCGGATATGGTCGACAATCCGGACGTACCGAGTTACCAGCCGTACGTTCACGGGCGGTGTGAGCCACCGGCCTTGATACCGTTGCATATGCATGGAGTGGCGGCTATGGAGATTGATTGCTGCCTTGATCAAGCAAATGTTTGTTTTAGCGGCGCGTGGCGCGTGCATTGTATTAAAGCGAATAGCAAGTGTGATGTCCGCTTTGCTGTTCCCATGGGCGAGCAGGTATTGCATATGTTGCTTATAATCACTCAATCTTTTTTTAAGAAAAAAACTTAGAAGAAACAAAAGGTGGGGGATGGTGTTAGTTGCCAACTTGACTCAAGCTGTTGGCTTTTATTAAGATTTTGATGGTCGTGATGGATTTGTCTGGGTTCAAATCCATCTAGGAGTTGGTTACGGAGGGTTTCAAATAAATGATTGAGGTTAGAAATTAGTGATTTGATGATATCGAAAGTTTAATAAAAAAAGTATAGATGATTTTGATATGTGTTTGATAAATTTAGGGAGTGTTTGGAATTACTGTTATTTTTTCATGTATTTAAATTTATTGATTGATTTAAAACATTTTTTTTAAATAAAAAATATTATTTTAATATATATTTAAAATAAATTCTATTTAAAGTTAGGAATGGTATAGGCGTGAATAATTGGAAATGACACAACACCTAACAAATCTCGTACAGGCCCTGTATATTATCAGCAAATCTACTATATATCTAAATTAGTGAACAGTTTGGAATTACACGCGCACCTGTTTTCCATGAATAACACGACTTGTTGCTGATTGCACAGCGGATAATTTAACCTTCTTTTTGTAGTATTTTTCCCCTGAAGAACAAATGTTTTTGCTTAATTTGCTTCTTTGGAACATGGTGGCTTCTATCTTAACTTGCTTTTCCTAAATGTTTTATATTAACTTCCCTTTTCTAGTTCTCAAGCAAAACATGATGTGGCTAACAGGGTTCACTTCTAGGTGTCGAGGTTGAGGTTACTGGAAAATCTTATCATAGTCAGTTGATCGAAGCAGGAGATGCGAATAATGAGAAAGTAAGCAAAGGAGGGAATGGACAATTAATGAGAGGCAGCACATATACTTTTAAAATTCCACAGGTGATTACTTAGTGCATTTGATGCTTTGATTCTTTGTGGTTATGGATTACGAATTGTTTCAGATTGCTTGTCTCTCAGATAGTTGTCTGAAAACGAATTTGCTGTTCAGGTTTTAGGAGGGTCAACAGTCTCAATCAAAGTGATTTGGTCACAAAAACTACTGTATCATGAGGGTCAATTCAGTCTCAATGTACCATTTAGTTTTCCAGCATTTGTCAATCCCATTGGCAAGAAGATTTCTAAGAGGGAAAAGATACTGTTAAATGTGAGCTCTGGTGTTGGCAAAGAAATTTTATGCAACAGTACAAGTCATGCTCTAAAGGTATGCCATTCTTGCTTGCCTTAATGTTTCGATCAGCTTTTGATATCTCGACAAAGGAAGTGAGGTGCTGATTCTAGTTTGACAGGAGCTAAGGCGTGAAGTTGGTAAAATGGGTTTCTTATATGACGCTGAAGTGCTGACTTGGTCAAGTTCCGACTTCCTTTTTTCCTACAACGTAAGACCTCGCTTGCATCTTTTGCTGTTTTTCTCCCCAAATATACTTATCTCTGCAGTACCGCCATCGATTTAATGGTTATATCATGAATATACCAAATACGCAGGGAGCCATATGAGCACTTATTGTGGTTGACTGCTGTGTTCACAGGTCTACTCAAAGGATTTATTTGGTGGTGTGCTTTTGCAGTCACCCTTCTTACGAGATATTGATGACGGACAGATGTTTTGCTTCTATCTTTTTCCTGGGAACAACCAGAGCATGAAGGTTCATTACCATTGACCTGCTGCGTGATTATTTGTTTCTAACGTATTTCATTCCAGCAAAAGATAAGTGGTCATTGTGGATAATCTGTTCTTAAAAACAAAGAATCAGTCATGCCGCAAATTCCGGCCTCAAGTTATGGTGGATAGAAATTCTCGTGCCACTGGAATGGTGGCTGCACTAAAGTGGTGGAGATAATGTGGCCACCAAACGCACATATGAAGAGAGAAAATTAAACTGAAACCAAACTGACCGAGGCACAAAACAGTGCTAATGAAATAGAAAATGTTCTTGTTAGAGGAATACTTGCCTTCCCACAGTTGTAGTTTCATTTTGGTTTTGATTTGATCTGCTGTGGGAACTCAAAAGGACCAAGCATTCTTGAGTCGGAAGTCTGAACCAAGGCTTAAAATTTACTAAAATCTTCATCTGTGTGCATCTGGCAGGCTTTCAGGAAGGAAGTGATATTTATAATTGATATTAGTGGAAGCATGAAAGGGGATCCTTTTGAGAGCGCAAAGAATGGACTACTGTCATCTCTCCAGAAGCTCAACCCAGAAGATTCTTTCAACATTATAGCTTTCAATACGGAGACCTATCTATTGTCACCGCTAATGGAGCAGGCAACCGAAGAAGCAATAATAAAAGCTACCCAGTGGCTTAATGATACATTAACTGCAGATGGTGGCACCAACATTTTAGTGCCCCTCAAACAGGTATTTCTAAAGTTCCACTGCGTGTCCTTTCAAACTACTTGATGTTGCTTTAGGCATATTGTCTTAGAGCTGGATTGTTTTTGTGTTTTAAAAGAGCTTTAAGAAAATAAAATAATAAGCTAGAATTAAAATCTTTTCAGTATTTTCATGTGCTGAAGTCAAAAATAAATTTTTAAAAAATAAAATAGAAATATTAGTTCGATGCAATTCCAAGCGAAAAACACTTTGAAAAGTAACTGTTAATACAATACCAAACACACTCTTAATATCTCCACAATCCAGTCCTCAACTAGTATGTGAAAATAAAGCAGCTAACTATAGCTTGTAATCTGCCTGTCTCTATCATTACAAGTAACCTGGTGCTGTATAACATGAAAATCACTACCTAGAGTACTTCCATCCCCATCTTATTTGCCTTTTTTATTATTTCCTAAAAAAATATTTTGGACGATCCCACTTTCCACATTCACATCTCGAACAAGATACTCGTGACAAGAATCTTTTGATTTTATTTTGTGATGTTATTTGTTTTAGGCTATCAAGCTCTTGGCTGAAACTACCAATTCAATTCCTGTCATATTCCTCATCACTGATGGAGCTGTTGAAGATGAAAGAGATATTTGTAATTTTGTCAAAGGTTATCTCACAAACGGGGGATCGATTTCTCTTCGCATAAGTACATTTGGTATAGGTGAGTGTTTTGGTGTTTCAGCTTTTTTCTTTATTTACTCGAAACCTGTTGCCTTGATCACTTCGATCTGTCATTAGGGCTGTTGCCTACACACACACACTTCATTCCTGAAATGTTGACTGAGCTCAAATTTGCGCACAGGAACTCTGTGTTTTGATAGTCACAATCCCGCTCACAATACTTTTCAATCTGTCTTTTTATCAAACTGGATATTCGAGATCTCAACATATAATGTGCTTAATGGACGTCAACCATACCTGACGCTCAAGCTTACCAACTTTGTGTTGGACTAGCTTGAATGAACTGCTCTATCAATCACTAGAGTTGAGTAATTCTCCCTAATAATTTCTTTATAGTGGGACTTTTTCACGATCCTTACCTGCTGATTATGTCAATGAGGGGACATTAGGCTTGTGTCCCAAGTAACATTGTCTTAGACGTTATCATTATCTTCTCATTGTTTTTAACAAATTTCAAAATGTTTAAACTAATTATATACTTCATCCTCACACCACTTCTTACCTTTTATATAATCTGTCTAAGAACCTAATAGCATGAAAAAACCTTTTCAGGTTCATTTTGTAACCACCATTTCTTGCGAATGCTAGCACAAATTGGGAGGGGTCACTTCGATATTGCTTATGATGCAGGTTAGTTGTATTCCAGTTGCTTTTCAGAAGTTATTGATGGTGCAATAGGCCTTGTGTCTCAATACCCTATAAAGCCAAGCAGGAAAAGATTCTTAAACACTCAATTTCTCTATTGCTTTTTTATTTGGCCAGATTCGGTTGATTTTCGAATGCAGAAATTATTCACAACTGCATCGTCAATCATTCTAGCCGATATAACTGTTGATGCTTTGGAACATCTGGAGTCGCTTGAGGTGCTCAATTTAAGATAGTGACTTCTGTTTTATGCCAACCCTGTCTTTATTATCTCATACTCTCTCTTAGCATAATTATGTTTTAACAGAGGAGCTTTCGATTCTCTTGTCCAGTTCCATTTTTCTGGCTGTTTCTGACATGTTGTCTTCTCCGAGCTCCTATCAGATGCTTCCGTCTTGTATCCCAGATCTCTCAAGTGGAAGCCCATTGATTGTATCAGGCAGATATAGTGGAAACTTTCCAGACTCTGTCAAAATAAGTGGCACCTTGACAGATATGAGCAAGTTCACAATAGACTTGAAAGCACGAAAGGCAAAGGATCTGCCATTTGATAGAGTAATGTTTCTTCAGGACATAACATTATTTAATAAATATGAACTTAACACCAGAAAGTAGTTGCAAGATAGATTATCATAGATAGAAAGAAATCATTTTGTCTAAGAATGATTATAATCGTGAATCAGTCTTACCTAAAGGACAGCACTTTGTGGTTTCTCTCACAATGCCTTTTTCTGAATTCCTGGCTTTCGGGATGAAGATGATTTACTGAATATTTAGAAGGAGAATCTTAAAGTCCTGATCTTTGCATTATGCATGGATTTATTTTCTCTGTGAACGGCGTCCCTTAAGGGATCTGGCTTCATCCCAGTGCTGGATTTTGATACAAAATCAATTGCCTTGTTTGCTTTCCTGTACACCTACACTTTAGCTGTTTGGGTGCTCATAGAAAGTAATTGTTTTCAGTTCTCAAGCATGAGATTGCATCCATCCCACACAATCCAGTAATCCCTACCTTCTAGAGCGCTCATATTAGTTCACTATAGAAGACCACTATAAAAACATTTGCACAATTAGAAAGCTGTTTCTGGTGCTTTCTATCTAACTATTCCTTACTAACTCTGCAGGTAGTTGCAAGGAGACAAATTGATTTACTCACTGCTAATGCATGGTTGTCAGGAAGTAAAGAGCTGGAACAAAAGGTTTGCTATTAGATTTGCTTAGACTCTGATTCTTCTATAAATTATGCGAACCTAATTCGTTTGATCTTCTTCGTTGCAGGTTGGCATGGATTGCGTGGTTGTTGTGACGTGTGTAATCATTGTTTCTACCTGCAAACCTAATTCGCATGATCTTCTTCACTGTAGGTTGCAAAAAGGAGCATTCAAACTGGGGTTCCATCTGAATACACCCTCATGGTTTTGCACCAGACTCTTAAAGACGAGAAAGCGCCAGAAATAATTCTGATACAGGATGTATGCACTTGCCTGACTACTAAATTCATGCTTCTTAAATTATTGGAAGAACTCCTTTGTATTGTTTTTCTCAAGCTCCCTATACAAGACTAGCAGACGAGCATCGCCATTTGAACTACAGATGTGACATCCACCATCCAGCTTCTCTGATGTTTCTTTTTAGGACCATTAATTTAACCTCAGATGTTTCTAGGAAGATTACTTGCAAAGCCGTTAGCTCACTCGTTTGATCTCCTTTTTATCTAATGAAAACAGGTGTTCAACAAAATCAACCCTCTTAAGAAGACGGACTCACAGGAGACAATCATGCTGGGGAACCTGTACGTTGGCTTTGGCAACTTGGCGGCGACGGCGGGCAACATTCCTCCAGGAACCGAGGAGACAAGGTCATCGGAAGCAACCGAAATGCTGGTCAAGGCTGCTTCCAACTGCTGTGGCAGGGTGGCGGATCGCTGCTGCTGCATGTGCTTCATCCAAAGCTGTTCATATATGAATAATCAATGCGCTATTCTCCTCTCCCAGATCTGCGCTGCCCTTGCTTGCGTTGAGTGCATAAACTGCTGTTTCGAGCTTTGCGAATGCGGGTAAATGTGCTTTCACTGGTGGCTAAACACACAGATTCAAGAATGCAACTTGCTTTGTATATTGTAACTGCATATTATATTGCTTTTTCTTTATCTGTTTTATTATTCCATTAGAAAAAGAAAAAAATTCTAACTCCAAGTCCAATCATTTTACATAGTATTCATATCTGATTTGTAAAAGCTCTCTCTGTAATATGCATCCATAGTATATCAAGGATAAGGTTGAGACAAATTGAAAAAAAAATTAAGACTGTGTTAAGTGATAGAAAATCACTAGGTTTTTTGCCCGTACTCTACATGAGTCCAATTAAATTTATTTTTCTTAACACGATAAAAAAGTGTTTAAAAGTTGCTAATGTTTTTTTTCTTTCTAATAGTTTCTTTTTTAATTGTGAGTGTTAATTCGATACATAAAAATATAATTTGATTTAAAATAAATATTTAAGATGATATATTTTTATATAAATATTGAGATAAAAGTATATTTAATTGATTCGGATCAGCACGGGTTAACTTGCTAATATACATGTTAGGTCGTGAGACTATAATAACGATGTAAAAATCAAATTATAAATATTATTTTTAAATAAAAATAATGTTGAAGGATAAAATTTAAAAAATCAATTATTTGACTCAATTTGGATTAACTTGCCAACCCATAATCCAGGTCACAAGACTGAAATAACTCAATAAAAAGTAAATTGAGATAAATCTTAAAACTCAATTCTTAATTAATTTGGTGTTGAAAGATAACATTTTTTAAAAATAATTCTAAAAACATAAAAAATGACTTGAGTTAATCCTAGTTAACTCGTCAAACTTGTGAATCGAGTAATGAGATAAAGATAACCTCATAAAAAATAAATTAAGAAAAATTATAAAATTTAATTCTAAATAAAATCAATGTTAAATAGAGTAAAATCTCCATCTCATTTAGCTTTTCTTATTAATTTTTCTTTAATAGTTTTAACTTTTTAATGGAATAATCGGAAAATATGTGTTTTTTTCATAAAAAAAAACAAAAATACATTAAAATTATAACTACAATTATAAAAAAATAAAATTTAGAATAATTTAATTACAAATATTTTATATTAATTATATTTCATTTAAAATAAAATTATTTACTTTGTTAAAACAAATCCTTTATAAGAAAAAGTAAAGCGGCCGCGAGGTGATATAAATGGTGTGTTAAATTAGACAGTCCCCGAAAAGAGAGGAGACCAAAATCCTCCCCCTAAAAAATTTCTTCTTCTTTCCCGCCTCTCCTTCCTAATTCCAGGTATGTTTGTTTCCCGAGAAAATAAAATCTATGCACTGTTAATGAATGATAAATAAGCAAGATTACTTTTATTGTATTAATTGGTTGTGATTATTTATATACATTTTTTACATTTTGCAGTTTCAAGTAGTAATAGCAAATAATTTCAAATGATTCCTCGCGTTTTCTTCTCCGTCTTCTTGCTTGTGATCTCTATCTCTTTCCCTATCAGGTAACAATCACTAATAATGAGGGTTTCCCCCTCTTTTTAGTTGATTAACACAGTTCTTGATTGTATGAACTATTTATGGACCTAACCTTAAAAATGTACGAGAAACATTTCTTTCCTTCTTGTTCAGTGTTACTATATGTTGCAATTAGAGCTGTTCAATTGGTGAAATATTTATTTTAATCGATGAACCTAATCTTGCCAAGATTTGCATTCCAGGGTTAAAATTAAAAATATTGGATTTTTCTTTTCACGATTAAATTTTTTGTAATAGAGATAGAGGATCGGAGAGGTTTAATCTTGCTTGTTCTTGCTGATGCAATCATACAATATAGTCTTTACTTAGCTTACTGGTTTTGTTATCTTGAATGCTTCATGAAATGTGGGCTGGTTTCAAGCAGTGGGAGTAAAGAAAAGGAAAAGACGTTAGCTATGATCAAGCCAGATGGATTGCTTGGTAATTACACTGAAAGGATAAAGGATGTTACTGTGAATTATGGGTTTAGCATCTTGAGGGAAATTACCACTCAACTTGACCAAGACAGCGCTTCCAGATTTTACGCTGAACACTCTTCAAAACGCTTCTTTCCAAGTCTTATCAAATACATGACAAGGTATCCTTACTTCGTTCTTATTATTGTTATTTGGGGGCAATTCAGCTGACCAATTTATGGTGAGCTTCCTGAACTCCATTGCTGCAGTTGCCAAGTTCTGAATTGGATTTTCCAGAGAATATTTCAGATGCCTTAGACAAAGAAGATTGTGCCCTTTGTTTGTGTATTTCAGGCATTTAGGCAATGTACTGAACCTTGCACTTTGAATAGTTATAATTCATTGTATTAATGGGCTGTGATTCTGAATACCGAGTTGACATTCATCGTGCTGTTGGTTATTCTTTGAATGAAGGAGAAATTTGCTCTCATTCTTTTGCTTCGTTATATGTTGACCCATAGCTTTTGATAGTGGTCCAGTTTTGGTCATGGTCCTGGAGAAGGAAAATGCAATTGCTGATTGGCGCACTTTGATTGGACCAACTGATGCGAACAAAGCTAAGATTACAAATCCTAACAGGTTATTTACATATAAGCTCCTGTTTCTCAAACCCCTCTCATTTATTGCTTTGTAAGGTTAGGTTCTCAAATCACTGACATTAGACTTTCTCCTCCATAGCTTCACAACGGGACTCTCTTGTTTTTTCAGTATCAGAGCAATGTGTGGGCAGGATTTAGAAAAGAACTGTGTTCATGGTTCAGACTCTCGCCTATCAGCTCAAAGGGAAATCTCATTTTTCTTTGAAGATGTATCTTCAGGTTATATATGTGTGTGTGTGTGTGTGTGTATTGCTTTTATCTTATTTTATCATATGTAATGGTGTTCAATTTATTTATTTTATTTTATTTTTCTCTGGATCATTTATATATTGAGAGCTTAAGATCACTTCTCTCTCTGTTCATCTCTTAATTTTGGTGCACAATATTGGTGTTTGCCATTTTCATCTAATATAGTGAAATTATATACTCATAACGTATACCATCTTCTGAGCCCCTGGTGACAACATATCATGATGATATGCTTAGTTCCTCTTCATTAATTGTATTTTTTTTTCCGGTGTAATCTTCTGTTATATGCTATAAGATATATTTTACAAATGAGAATAATTGCCCTGTGAGTTTATGACTGTTTTCATGAAGTTGGAATATCAGTGTCAGCAATAAATCTTGATGTAACCTTGTTTACTTACAGGGAATAACTATTTTTTCTCGCTATGCACTGACACCAATATATGAGTATGATCTTTTTTGAAAAAAAAATAATAATCATGGTTTTGGTTGCTTTAGCTACTGCCATAAAATATAAAAAAAGGCATCATTTTTCAAGTAATAATTCGGTGGTTGTATTTATTTTTGGCAGGTGAAAGAATTACAACACATGATGAGCTTTAGCAGCTGGTAAGCACTCAAAGACAAATTACATGTTTTTTCAAGTCTCTTTAGTCTCTTGAACCCACACATACTACAGCAGCTGCAATGGCTAAGATTTTATGGTGGTTAGCCTTCTACTGTTAAATAGACTAGCAGTTTTACAGTTTCATTGAATGTCCTTTTCTTCAAAAAAAATTTCCTGTTTTCGTTCTTTTATTTTGAGTACACTCTTGAAAAAGGTTGATTCATCACTATACTTAGGAAAAGTAATTGAATGGAAGCTATAATTAGTTGTCATTTCATAGATATACACGGAGAACACCAAATATTTTGTGTTCTCCCAAGTGATTTCCTGCTTTCTCTTTGAGAAAAATCGTTGTTACCTTGATAACAGACTTTGATAGGCTGAGGTAGAACATAGGAGGCCTACACTGAAAATATGCCTGTTGCAATTGCATTATAGCATTGGAAACCTGATTTTAGCTACTGAAAACATTATAACAGTAAGTGATTCTATATAGGTGTTAGGGCTTGTGTTATCTTTCAGCTTTAGGCCAATATGATCTTGTAATAAGAAGATTAACTGATTGCTGGAAGTGTTGGGTCTTGCTTGGTGGTTTATGGGAGTAATAGATAGTTCATTTAAGCTTGTAATGCCAGACACTTGTACAGGATTGTTATTCTGTCCTCTCTTAAACTAGTAATCAAGACACTACTCTTAGGCTAATAGATTTTTAGTTTTGGCAGAGCAGATATCAATAGAAAAGGATGAGATGGGCTGTCTGTAACTTCAAGTTCAATTAAAAACAGTTCTCATGAATCTAGAGGACACCAAAGAATTACTTCCATGGTTGTGATCAGAAGGATGGGGCAAAGAGCTTTTTGAAGAGTTGAGTTGAGCATAAGGGAATGATATTTTATTTTCATGGAGGATGATGGTCAATGAACAAAATAATTTAAACTTATTATCAGGATCGTGTTTAGAACATAATTTGAATAGTCAGTGGATAAAGAGTCAATTCTGCCAGTCACCGAGATTGTAAGTGAGCTGCTGTTTTTTGTTTTTGTCAACAGCATAGAAAGCTGTGTGCGAATTGCAAAAACCATCAGCATACATTTGCTGTGTTTACTAATTGATAGCTGGATACATGAAGAAATGCGCATGCAAATGGAGATACATATATGTAACCATGAACATATATTTCTTCCAACTAGTCAAATCCTTAACAGCTATTTGTTGCCAGAATCACCAAGCAATTTGGCACACCTGTAGGATTATAATGAAATAATTGGGAACAAATTTATCTTTGAGCTGCTGATACCTTGATATAGCTTGCATTCAAATCAATACTAGGCAACTTGCAAAGAGTGTCAGTTTATTAAATTAAAATTGGTGGTTGTACAGGAAAGAAAAATAATAATGGCAGGAGAACAATTTCTTGGTGTATTTATACTATGTTTGTTATCAGCTTCTACAATTTTCACTGTTAGTACATATATTGTATGTATTATGCTACAGTACAAGTTTCAACTTAACCTTTTATACCTATGTATGTGCTACTGATCATATTCTTTGGATGGAATGTGAATTATTTCGAGAATGCAGTTTGGCTTACCTGGTCTCGACACCTCCAACTGACACCCTTTGATTTTCTTATGATGGGAAGCCCCTTTTGTGGAGAGAATTTACATTGACGTTACTGGAAATTTACAGGTGTTTCATGTATTGTCGTAGTTCGTTAAGTTGATGAAAATTATGAAATTAGAATTGAGTTTATATATATTGCACACAAAGTGTTTATTAAATACCCAGTTCTTGTTCTTTTCTAATTTATTTGGCAAAGTTGTCATTTATTTTGGGTAGGAAAGTTACAATATTAATATTACAAGAATTCTTTATATGGAAAATAATAGCAATTCTATAAATAATCAATTATTTCAATTCTAGGTTAGGCATAACTGAAACTTGGAAGATGACTTGTATCTATAGATATTTCCGTGCTCAATGCTAGGATAGGCACAATACGGTTCTGTATTTAGTCTGTTACTTCCATAATGAAGTTGGTAAAGCTTGGATGTTCATAACTATTTTTTACTCGATTGTTTCCTTTCAATTTCTTTTCCTTGTCAAATAAAGTGTTATGATGTTATTTATGCCTTCATAGTTCAAAATTCATAATGGTGTATACCTATGTCATTACTTTGCCTTTCAATCACTGCAGATCTCATTGTTTCTTGTTATTGCATTATGCCCATGTTAGTTTTAAACCTGAAGCTAGGGTTATAGCTACTTGAAGACTCTATGTGATTGTTGTGTAATGTAGTGCTGCCAACAAGGTCCTATTTAGCGGGCAGGAATGAAGGGTGCAGTCATCTTCTTTGAGAGAGAGAGAGAGAGAGAACTAGGCTGCAAGGTTTTCCTTTCATGATTATAGGATAATATATTTTGACCCATGAGTTTGTCATGGGAGCAGGACCAAACATTTGCTTAGTCTTAATGCAAGACACCATTGTTTATTAATTAGCAGAAGATCCAATGAAGGGTGAGGTGGTCAAACTCTATGATGGCCACCATGCACTTTCGTGGATGGTTGAGGTTCCACATCATACAAGGTCTTAGTTTATGTTAGCCGAAGAGTTCCAGAAGTAGCAAGTCTTTCAGGATACAGTTCGGTTGCTAAACCCTAGACACCAAGTAGATGCGGTAACTCACATGCCTCTTATTTCTTTACGCTATCTTGGTTGATGCGATCCTTAGCTTACCTTTACATTTGCTTTCCTAATTGCTTGCATCTCGAGGAGTCCATGACAAACTTTACTGGTGAATCGAAATTTTTGGGTCTAAAGCGTTTTAGTGACGAGCAGGATGACGATTTGTACGGGATAAATAAATTGCAGGATTTCTTGATCATCAATCTCCTATCGAATTAACTTTGGACTAGTTTTTTTTTTTTTTTTAAGTTCAATTTTATTTATATAGGCCTGAGAAATCGAACACTGCTCACTGTGTTGTGAAACTTGGCTGCATCATCGACGTGAACCCACACCAACCACACATGAAAATCATCTGAACCACCCGCAAGCTTTCCCTTAGACTATCAAGGCCACACAGAATCAAATGCAGGTGTTGATGAAGGTGGTCCAAGCACAATTCATGTCAACCAATGAGGTGAGACCCACTTTAAACCATGCTTTTAGTACATAAATAGCAAATTAATTCTCTGTTCCTTTTTATTTCTGGCTCGTACCATCCCCACTACTTTCCTCATTAAATAGGATAAAGTTTCTGGTTCAGATACTGGTCACAATATGATATGATTTGGAAAATGTGCTATGGAGGAAAGAAAGTGAGCCGAAAATTTAGAGTGAAAAGATCTAGTGACGGTTCCTCCCATATAATTAGATTATGTTATTGAAGCATATTGACTGTTTTTTTTTTTATTAAATAAAAAATTGTTTTAAAACAAATAAAAATAATTTAGTCTAGTTTTTTGTAATCGAAATACTATTTTCTATGTTTAATTCCGCTTGGAGTTGAGTGCAGTCAGTAACCTGGTCTAGCCCGATGCGGCAAGGACACATTTCATTGGACCACTCACGTCGTGAGAGGGTGGTTTCCTATAAGCGAAATGTCAGGAGACGATCCTCTAAATTCATCTGTTTAAATCAATAGACAAAAAGGCTTAAACAATAAAAGTATACGCGTACAAGTGCACAGAATTTGTTAATGTGGTGGTGTAGATGGTTTATATATAATTAATTAGAAAATCAAGGGATTTAGAAAGAAAAAAAGTGGAAAACATTTGGTCCATGAAAATTCTCGTGTTTGAAATTTAAAAAGGAAGTCACAAACCAGAGTTGCATAAAAGTGATTTTATTTTGTGATTTCATTCTTTAAATTGAGCTTTATAATTTCTTTTTTGATTTGTTTGTTTATAGATTCTCAATCTCACAATCTACATTTAATAGATTAATTTGGGTTAATTTTAATTACTGTTTTTAATTGAATTGTTTTCAATTACATTCTTCAACAATAACTTGATTGAGAATTGAGTATGATAATTTTTCTTATTTGTTTTCTATAAAGTTATTATTGTCTCATGATCCGAGTAACAGGTTTAATAACAAATTAATTCAAGTTGATCAAGTTAATTTAATACATTATAGTTTTAATATTTTTTTTTAAAATATAAACTTGATTCAAGTCAAACTATTTTTTGCTATTGATTATCGGGTTATATCTAAACATGACAAATCAAATAAATGATATTAGATTAATCCCAGATAGCTAAACAAAGTTATTTAACACTGGGATATATATATATATATATATATATAGAGAGAGAGAGAGAGAGAGAGAGGCACTGATCTAGTACACAAATATATACACATATATATAGAGGCAATGATCTAGTACACAAATAAATTAGAAGAGTATCACTGGAATAATCAAATAATTTCACAAAAATCGAAGCAAATACTAAGGGTTCTGCAAAACAAATGGTGAGCAATGATCCGTACAAGTAATGGGAATATAAAGATAGGAGCACATCTTCCAATACACTATTGTGAATATACTAAGGGTTCTGTGTTATCGATATCAAAATGAGCTACCTGATGGAAAGGAACGGGTTAGTTAGCCTGATGCTTGAAGCGTGCCTTTCAAGGCAGTATCTCCATTAATTAATTACCCCTTCGTGTCAATCCTTTCATCGTTGGATCATCATTTCAAAAGGTGTTTGGAGATTGGACCACCTTTTGCGATTGAGTCTTTAGATTTGCATGCTAATCCAGTGGACAAAAATCATGCCACGAAGCGAAGTTCAGAGGTTCTTTCAAGAAGAACGTCCTCTCACATGTGCCATATATTATAAAAAATTAGGGTTCAGTACGTACCAGGATCAGAGAAATTAAAAAAAAGGAGAATGTCTTTCATATTCTTGTAGGGTGCGGGGTATTTTCTATGGATTATAAGAGGGAATGAGTTGATGTACTGGTTGCTATCAGAGAAGAAAACGACTACGACTGGATATATATATATTTATATATCAAGGTGGAAATTGAAAGCTGGGGGCCATAGCTAGAGCGGCAAGAAAAGCTGATTCTGGGAACTTGAACCAAGAACAGTCTGCTCAAGGTTCGGTCATGAAAATCATCGAACTCCCACCTATTAAAGTCGAATTCTCATTGAGCTTAAGGTTTAGCTTTTGAAAGCTTCGGTTTCTTACACGCACCATTCTCCAAGTCCCAACTCCCACCTTACCACCTTTGCATTGATATTTTGCGCTCAAAAGGGCTCCCATTTCACAGCCGGAAAGCAAATTATAGGTCTCAACATGAAGGTAAGTAATTTGTATATCATTGAGAGGCCTGCTTCTCCTTTCGAATCCGTCTACACGTATATATTAATGGTGTTTTGATGAGAGGTTCTGTTTGGTTGCTGGCAGCTATTCAGTTGGATGCAAAATAAGATTAGTGGCAAACAAGGGAACAGCAGAAAACCAGACACAGTGCTTTCAGCTACTCGTAAGTATTGTTCCATCCCTTCAATTTTATGGAAGTGTTCTTGTTGAAGAGTTCTTCCTTTGATCCTTCTTCAAACTCTTTTTTTTTTTTTTTCATGTTTGTTTCAGCATTTCGGTTGTTTAATATTATTTTTCTAAGCCAATGTATCCACACTAGGAGACATGAAGTACTATAATATATCTCTATTTTTTATATATATAATCCTAGTTGAATTGCATACTACTGATAAGCGCAAATACTTATTAGCAAATCAACTAGTGTGGATTCGGAAGGGGGGGAAACAGCAAGGATGGAATTGATAAATATTGAACATTTTGTACGAATTGCAAATTCACCCCTTCTATAATTGAAAATTTTACTTTTAGCCTTTTACTTTTTTATTCGTTTTCCCTTCTCAGCAGATGCTTGCATCTTAAATTTATCGCTCCATTGTTTTCTCTTGTCGATTGGACAGACCATGTGAAACAAGAGTCCCGAGAGGAATTCAGCGACTGGCCTCGTGGCCTGCTAGCAATTGGAACATTTGGCAACAACGAACTTCGAGACAATAATGAAATCCAAGATGCTGAAGGGGACCCTTCCCCGTCCGATGATCTACAAGATTTCACACCTGAAGAAATTGGAAAATTGCAGAAAGAGTTGACAAAGCTTTTAACAAGAAAGCCATCTTCGCAAGATAAGGAAAAGGAAATTGCAAATCTTCCATTGGATAGATTTCTCAATTGTCCATCAAGTTTGGAGGTTGATAGAAGAATCAGTAATACAGCAATAAGTGATGTGGATAAACATGAGGATGATATTGAGAGGACAATCAGTGTTATACTTGGAAGATGCAAAGACATTTGTGAAAAATATAATAAGAAGAAAGATATCGGGAAGAAATCCATCTCTTTCCTTCTCAAGAAGATATTTGTTTGTACAAGTGGGTTTGCTCCCCAACCAAGTTTGAGAGATACACTTCACGAATCAAGAATGGAGAAGGTATACTCGCAAACTCAAGCTTACTTTATCCACCAATCGGTTTGCGTTTAGTCATGACAAATCCAAACATTTCTTCATGCCAAAACTATTTCAGTATAGTTTTTTCGACTAGTTTAGCTAGGGTACCAATAGAAGAGTGCCACACACTTGCAGAATTGGTTTATACGGCTGCTGAATGTTGCTGTTGTTGTGCTTGCAAACAGCTTTTGAGAACATTGCTTCACAAGAAGATCAACCCACAGAGTACTTCCCGGGCATCATCAATGAAGAAATATATTGAGGACAAGAGTACTCCGCAGAAGGACAAAGAAGATGATGAAAAGCGGGACAAGAACAGTAATGGATTTAAATGGGTCAAGACAGATTCAGAATGTAAGTTATTTTATTTATTTATCAAGACTTGTAAAACCATGTAAAATCATATATATATATATATATATATATATATATATATATATATCCAATTCTAATATTAATTGCTGATCTTGTTTTCCAATTTTAATGCAGATATTGTACTAGAGATTTAAATCTTCGTGCTATTAAAGGATTCGTGTTACAAGGTATGTGAATGAAGATCCTTTTTCTCAGCTTTGTTCAAACAAAAACTTCAAATATCAAAATTGGCTTCCATTCTATCCCAATGCACATTCACATCATCAAGGCAATTTGATTTCTGACATAAATGCTAAACCACTCAGATTCCAGATTCAAATGTGGATCGAAGCTCGTGAGATGCTTGGAATTATGAACTAAAGAGATGAAATTTCAAGACCATAAAAGCCATCAATAATGTGAGGGTGGATTCATGAGGACAAGAAGAGCTTTTTTTGATCAAGAATGTCACTAGCTATCATATAGTTTACGGTGCTTCCACGACCGTTTCCCCCCCTTCTTTCTTCCATGTTTGCGTTTTGAATTCATGGCATCACATGTTAATAGAGGATTATTGTCCATGGATTGCTGTGGCCTGTATGTAATGAATGTAACACTAAAGTTTCTATGGCCTATTATCTAAACTCTAAGATCAAATAAATTAAACTTATTGGGTTCGAGATCAAATTCAATAAAAAATCTCAATCCAAATATATCTCTTGGTTTTTTATTTGATCATATTGGTTTATAATAACATGCATCTTAATTGTTAATAAATCAATAGTTAACATCATATTGGTTTATACGATGAAGAAGATTAATATAACTTTGGATGAAATATCCAAAAGTAGGATGGTGATCCAATGTTGTAACCTACACATGATAAAACATCCCTAAAAAGATTCGTATCATGATTGAGATTGGAGAGATGAACTCTTCAACACTTTGCCATATTGTTTAGGCAAGGATTTTTCATGTATTACTACTAGGAAGAACTTGGTTACACAAGAATAAAATGGTTCTATAAATATGACATCAATGCTTTAAGTATAGTTATGATAATGAAATTAAGTGTGTTGTGGTTATGAAAGAATCATTCTCTATTAAAGAATCATATGATGCATATATCAAGTTTTAATTTGAAGAGGATAAAGAGGTAAAGCTTAAAGCCATACCTAATTCCAATTTAAAATACAAAATATAAGTAACGAGGAATAAAGCAATGAAAACTTTAACCCATGATTTCATGCCAAATCCCCAAATCCAACTTTTTAAGAAAGATATCTAAACAATGAAGGAAGAGTTAGTCTTACCATTATCAATTATAACTTTTTAATTTTTACTTTTCAAAATGTATAATAGATAAAACCTTTAGAAAAGAATAAAACAATTAAAATCATGATTTGACTCTCATATCTTTTTTTTTAAATACATGATATGAGACATGTAAACATGAAAGCTTAGATGACATTCTTATAGGTGAAAATTAAACCATTTAAAAAGATAGAAAATATCATACAATGAGGAGGACTAGTCCAATAATAAAAACTTAGAATAAGATGCAAACCTTCTAAACCTCTAAAGATTAAGTTGAAAAAGGTTGCATAAAATCCTATTTTGATTCAAGTCTTTGAATATAATGAAAAACAAGCCCAAGAGTTATTCCCTAAGATAAAATTTCTAATATTATTATAGCATGACAAAACAAATAATTAAGCATATATATGGCTTAAGATCCTGATCAATCAAGTTATTGTCTCATGGAATTTACAAACCAACAACTATAAAATGCAATAAAGTAAGAGAGTGTATAAAATATAATTAATACTATTTGATCGCGCTACATTACTCAAATAATAACATTTTGAAATATATAAATTAAATAGATAAAACATGAATATCTTGAATGATATGATTTTCGTTAGAGATATTTTAAAAACATGTATTCATATCAAACATAAATAAAATTATAAGAGTTATTGTTCATATTACATATACACAAAGTCATCATTCATGCCTTAATAAAATATTTTCTAATAGAGAGGTTGGTAGACTTGGTTTTCTGTAAAATTTAAGAGATGGGCATGCTATGGTTATAGATCCATGCAAACCTAAGCTAAAAAATAAATATATTTGTGTTTAATACTTTAACCCGAGATTCTCCTTGCATTCTCTTGTTTGCTTTATAAAATAGGTATGCTTTTAGTGTTATTTCCTTAAAAAAAATGAAAAAAAATCATTATATGGTGAAAATATTTAACTAGAGGCAAGACAATAAACTTTATATTATTCTACTCAACTTTCTCTCTCCTACAACACCTACAGTATCAATTGGTAACTCCCTTCTTCTCCTCCATTTTTTACTATGCAAGTGAACAGTAGGAAAGGGCTCGACAGAATGTCCAGCCCGACCCGAGGGGATGTTTAGGATGAAATGGCCCAACATGGTTGGCCAACCCTTTTCATCGACATGGTCCAATTTGATTTTTTAAGAAAAAACAAAAAAATATGTTGTTTTCATGCATACAGCCGAATTCATAAAAAATATATGTTGCATCTTTCTCATTTTTTAAAACGAAAATTGGATATCGTAACCAGTTTACGATTATCCGTTGGAATTTGGCTAAAATATCAAAATAATTTAACAATTATTTTTTAGCTATCGCGGTGTAAAGTTATATTGTAAAGTATACCCACAGATACTAAAAAATGTTTTCTTTTACTACAGTGTAAAATTATATTGTAAAGTACATCCGTAAATAAAAAAAAGTCTTTTTAAAAAAAAATACGGTGTAAATTTTTTCAAATTTTAGAATTGTCAGGTTTTCAACTCCCAATAAGATAGGGACTTTCTCACGAAGAGAGATCTACTTTGAACCTTAGAAAAGACCAAAAAATAAAAAACTGAGTTAGAAAAAAGAATCAAACAACAATACAACTTGCTTTAGGTAGGGTACACTAGGGTGATACGTCTTCTCCTTGCACAACAAGTCCCTTTACCGAGACTCTCGCAGATCATTAGGTTTCCTAGTTTTCTTAACACTAGGTGGTGACTCCTAAGAGTTATAATTGTAATTTTACGACTAAAAAACACCCATTTCACTGTGCGCTGTCTCTCTATTTGGGGATGGCGAGGCGCGAAGCGTGAAAAAAAACATCATCGCTATAGAGTGCACACCTCAAAAGATGCTATATTTTTAAAAATCAAAATACTATATGGAATATTTAGTTCTTTCATTTAATATTTCTCATTGGAGATTCTCTTAGTATAGCTATCATGTTAATAAACATGTTGACGAGATTGTCAACAAGTAGATTTAGTAAATAAAAATCACTCATTGACATATTTATTTGCACCTTGACATAGACAACCTAAATTACTTGTTCAAAATATAGATTCACAAATAACAAAGTTGTCACTTAGTTTTTTATTATGGTTAACACCTTAAAGGCTTTGGATTAAAGGGCTATTTGTACAAGCAAATAGATAAACAAGACGTTACCTTACCCATTCTTTCACTTGGAGATTAGTAATCTCTTTATACCAAAAAAAATATTCAAACATAATATATTTGCTTATATATATAAAAGATTTTGAAATTGAGTGATAGCATTCAAATTCCTAACCTTTATTGTTTGCAAACCATTTGAATTCATAATGTGTATGAAAATAAAGCAATAACAATTTATTTAGATGTATACAAGTGATTGGAATCCTAGTAGCATTTGGATTGTTTTTCTGGACACAAGAAACAAATACAATGAGACAAAATTGTATATATTAGTTAAGATAAATACTAATAACTTAGTTTTATCTTGGTCTTTAGGACACTTTTATGCTATTTTTTATATCCCTTAAAAAATGGGATTGAGGAAATAGAGATAAATTTATTATAAATTTTTGTTTTGTACTTTTCCTTTTAAAAAATCATATTACCAATAATATTATATTTGATATGTACCTATAAACTTGTTAAATTTAATCTATATTGTTGTATTTGGTAAATAAAAAAATCATGAAAAATAAAGCTACTAAAATCATTTAGATTCATGACAAAGTGTGGCAGGTTTAGTGGATTTACCTAGATTGATTAAAAAAAATTATTGTCTTATTTTAAAGAAACAAATATGAAAACAACTATTGCTGAGAATTTTTCCGTCTAATCAGGTTTTGAAAGGGATTAACAGGTCATATTTGAACCTCTTAGTAAATTAAGTTTTGATGGGTGACATAGCCCAACTTAACAAGGTTTAATTTGAAACGCGTGCCATGAAAATAGACATGTTGAAGAGCCAAGTCAAATTATTATTTTTGGATTTTAATCTTTATTTTTTCAAAAATTATATCGATGTATCATTATATAAAAAAGCTAAATACCATGATGTAGCATAAGATAATATTTCCTTACCTACTTCTATCTTTCAATTTACTAATTGGTTTTTGATTATCATTAATCAATCTTATTAATATTTATTAGTGCATAAGATTATCAGTTATTTTTATTAAGCACACATGTTGAATTTTCAATTCATATTTATTTAGTTAAAAAAACTTAACAATGCCTACACATATTTTTTATGTTAAGATTAATTTGACAACGAATATATGTGGAATAATAAATAATAACAAATAAACTAAAAGGATGTATTTGAACAATGCAAATTACTATAGCCATAGACTCGAACTCACCATGAATTGCAATAGTAAAGTTATGGTTTTAGTTCTTATTAAATTTTTTTTGTCTTGGTTGATAAGGGTAGAAGGGTTTCTTTCTTTTTTATGAACAATTAAAGACTAAAATGCCTTCAAAGACAAAATAGTAGACTTGATATATCTCTTTCTTTTTTATGAACATTTAAAGACTAAAATGCCTTTGAAGACAAAATAATAGACTTGGTGTATAGGGATAATTTAAAGGTTTTCATTCCAAGTGTATAATTAATTTAGTCAACTATCACTAAAATAAAAGAAAACCTTGCCTTTGGTCCAAAGATAATTTTGTCTTTTCAACTTGTTTTTTGTTATTATTAAATGAGCTAATAGGTAGATTAGTCTTTTGCATTACAATAAATAGTATAAAAAAATGATAACACACACTTGCATGTATCAACATAAGATTGTTGAATGCCATTTTAGACAACTTATACTGTGTCGCCTAGAGGTTAAAAACAACTTATAGGATGAAGTCTGGTTAGTCTTGGTATCCTCTTCTAACATAACCAACACATGTCATTAATTGATGTTCACTTTGGTGTCATCATCATTTCCCCCCTTAATTTTTCTCTGTATCTTAATTTTTATGTCTAGCCCTTTAAATTTTCAAAGCAACTCCTAGGCATTTATTTTCTTAGGATTTGATGTTTGTCCTTTTGCTATATATATATATCATTGACCCTTTGTAGATTTTATTTTATTTTTTAATTCTATAATTCAATCCCAATTTATGATGTATTGTTTTTCCACTTTGTTTGTTAATTTTTTATTTTCTTTCTTGGCCTTTTTGTGAGATTTTTATTGGTTTTAAATCTCACCCCTCAATCCAAATTTTTAGTATATTTTTTTCAAAACTAATTGGTCCTTATTTTTCTTTTTTCATCATTTTGTTAATTTTCTTTTTCTTTTTAATTTCACTCTTCAATCAAAGGTTGCCCATATATATATATAATTTTTGTTTTAAATTCTTTCGTGTGATTTATTTTTCTCTCTCCTTTTTTTCTTTCAATGTTTGATTTATTAAGATTGAGTTTCATGATTTCCTGTGTGTGTGTGTGTATGTGTATGTATATATATATATATATATATATATATATATATATATATTGCTTTTAGTTTAACAACTTAGATCACGAGTTTAAAAAGTTAATGCAAGTCAATATCCTCTCGATCTTTCTCTCTAATTTTTTTATTTTATTATTCAATATTATTATTTTAAAAAAAAATCAATTATGATTTTTCCTATTTTTTAGCGAGTTATTCTAATTACATGATTTGAATAGTGAGTTAACTCAGGTTAACTCACCGTTTATAACCTAGGTTACATATTTATTATGTTATATTGAGTTAACTAAAACTGATTTTTTTATTCAAAAAGTTTTTTTTTTCAATTTGTAGTGATTTTTTTAATGTATTTATTTTTTATCATTTAAATAAAAAAAAATAATATCCGGTAGCATAACATAATTTGTTGATTTCTTTACTAAAAATCGCAATTACAGATATAAATATATTTTGTACATGAAAGAAACATGTGTACATGGAAAAAATATGGACCCACGGGCCACGATACGATACAGGGTGAAGAATCTTCATATAATACAAGGGCACTATAATAATAATTATTATTAGCACTAGCTATTAAAATATAATTTCACTCCATAATTCATTTATTGGTAAAATAAAGATGATGATTGTCTTAATTATTATTATTATTTTTCCAATCAATCGAAAGAGCTAAACTACATCATCCCGTGGGGAGAGCAAGAAGCAAAAAAAAGCAGAAACAAGACACCCTTCTCATCTCGCACCTCCACCATGAAAATGAAAAGAAAGCACCACCAAACCCTAAGTCAGTGAAATAAAAACATAAACATCTCCTTCAATGAAAACAATTTCCCGCATTTAATTTTCCTTTTCCTCTTACTCTCCTAATCTCTTTCGGTGCGACTGGATCTGAGTGCCTGTCTTTTACAAACCCGCAACTTCCTTCTCTAGTTTGTTCTTGGATCCGTACTGCAGAATTCAATTGAAGGGATTTCTTATTTCTTTTCTCTCTTGATTAGTACCGATAGAATTTGAATCTGAATTCTTGAAAAATAAAGGGGGGAGTTCTTGGTCATTAATTCAGTTAGGGTTTCTTTTTTGTTGGTGGGTTGATTCTAACCCTCTTGTTTTGGATTGAAGAGAGCGAGAGAGAGTTGTTGTTGTTGTTTCGTCTGTGTCGCTAAGGTTAAAAGGGAGGAATCTGGAGGCAGCCAATGCCATATTTCGTGGATTGCTACTTGGAGAATTTTTCGGTTATTTTTGGAGCACCGAAAAGTTTACAACTTAGAATAATTACCTTGAAACCATCATCTAACGATGTCTTGGGCAGGCCAGGAAGATATCTACCTCTCCACATCTCTTGCTAGTTATCTTGATAGTAAGCTCTTTCTCTCCCTTATGCAGTGCTCTTTGGATTGTTTGCGTGTTTAAAGTAAACTTTACAAGAATTGCCTAAAATTAAGACTTTTTTTTTGTAGTCATGCCTAAAAATTGGAAAAAGTAGTTTCTTGCATATGTTTGTTGTAATGGGTTCTTGCAGTTTTCGTATTTTGTTCTTGGGATTGTTTGGATATCGTCAAATTTTATTGTTTATCTAAGCAAGTTTGTGCTATTTTGGGGTTGCTCTGATTCCATATTGAACTTTATAGCTTACTGCGTTTAATACTTCAATTGGCTTATAGTTTTGGTTTAGTCGAACAGAGTTGTAAAACACTGTGTCAGTAATTTTGATTATTGCTCATAATTTGATTTTGTTTTTGGTGAGGTTGCTTTGGTATCGCAAGAGCTAATTTATGTCATGGATTTGTACTCTTTAACATGTTGTTATGGAAAATGATTAGGGTCTTTTTTCTTCGAATTGAAATCGGTGGACATATCTCAGCATGGCCTTATGTTTTGGCCAGTGGTACTGTTTCGTAGCGTTTCCTAAAGTTTTGGCTGCTGTTGAAAATTGTTCATTTCCTCTCTTGCAACCATTTCCTCCTTGCTTTGGCCGTTGTTGAACTTTCCTGCTATTTATTGCCAAACCCAAATACATTCTTGCTTGTTTCAGGCTTTGTATCCAAAATGTTGTGATTTGTGAAACCCAACTTTGGAATATATATATGTATGTATGTACGTATGTACGTATTCATTCAATTGAAATTGATTTAAAATAATGTTTTAAAGTAATGGATTATCTTACAACAAAAAAGTATTGGGTTGTGCACAAAATGTATGCAGATGAACTAAAATGGGTTCATGGTTCTATGTCATCCACATTTTCTTTTGTAGAGTTGTCTTTGATGATTTACAATTCAATTTTATCCTAGCAATCATGTTTGATATATGAATGAAATTGAGACAATGTAACACTAGGATTTATTTGCACCAAAATTCTGCTTGAAATTCAGATACAAAATGGATTAATAGATGTGTTCTGTACTTTTGAGTACTTTATCTCTGTTCATAATTGATTGGGGTCTTGTGCTTTTGTTCATGCTTCAGAGAAGCTTCTTGTGCTTCTACGAGATGGACGAAAGCTCATGGGAATACTTCGTTCTTTTGACCAATTTGGTAAATCTTATGCTTCAAATTCTTCCTAGTTTTACTTGCTATTATATTATTTTCTGATGTCTGAAAATATAAAAAATTTATTGTGTGCAGCCAATGCTGTTCTTGAAGGTGCATGTGAAAGAGTTATTGTTGGCGACCTTTATTGCGACATCCACTTGGGTCTATATGTAATTCGTGGCGAGAATGTTGTCTTAATCGGGGAGCTGGTACAATTTGATTGGTTTCTTTGTTTGCTGTGAATATATTATTTGGCAACATATTGTATGGTACTCTTCTACAATTTGCATTTTGCTCTCTCAGGATTTGGAGAGGGAGGAACTTCCACCTCATATGACTCGTGTTTCAGAGGCAGAAATTAAAAGGGTAAGTGTTTCCCAATTTGGTATTTCGTTGATAAAGTTAACTCCAAAGACTGATAGAACACTTGAGGCCCAAATAACTTTCATCCTTCCAATTTTTTTCTAGCATAGAGTCTACAAAACAATTGTTGGTCATAAACCTGATAGGTTTGGAAGGCAGCTTGGTGGTTGGACTTTTGACATCATGTGCAAGGTTATTGAACAAAGTAATGCGCTGAAGTGGGCAATAGGAACATAGCTTTGTATGTGCACAACTGCGTTCTCACTTGTGGTTCTGATGTTAAATGAGCTAAGAATAAGCATTTTGTTACTAAATGGCTCGATGGTGTTTTTCTCTAATCATTAACTGAACTTTCTGACTGACTTTTTTCTGCCTCCATTATGTTGGTCAAGTTACTGAGTGATGAAGAATAATGACATAAATTGTATTTGGTGATTTTTCCCTCCTGAACTAAACACTTAACTTTTAGCTTTGCTCTTCATTCTCCAGTTAGTACTACACTCTGCCT
Organism: Salix viminalis; assembly: GCA_029228465.1. Classification (NCBI taxonomy): domain Eukaryota; kingdom Viridiplantae; phylum Streptophyta; class Magnoliopsida; order Malpighiales; family Salicaceae; genus Salix; species Salix viminalis. The sequence goes on along the minus strand of CM055428.1, from coordinate 9,796,821 downwards.
ATTAAACTTAATTTATTTAGGTGTTAGAACCTTATTCCACTTTAACAAATAACATTCCTTATTTTCCTTTGAAATATAATTGTGATGTGTGTGAGGGTAAAATTATGATGTAAGCACCTAATCGCACAAAAGTATGTGTATAAAAGAACCTGGCACAGTTAGAACTTCGTTCAGTTCTCATAAAATTTCTCTTAATACTCTTTCATCCTATAAAGGTCAACGATGCTGGCTTACTTGTGATTTGTTTTACTTGCTGTGTTAATTTTGTTGCATTTTTTGTAGGCACAGAAAGCAGAAAGGGAGGCTACAGATCTCAAAGGTACAATGAGGAAAAGAATGGAGTTCCTTGACTTGGATTAGTGCATCTCATACATCCAGGCTATGTGATCCGCACATATTTTAGCGGGCAGTGGAGTAGGATATGATTAGGTTGGATGTTATTTTGTCGAAGTTTCTGTAACATCTTGCAAAGAATGTACGTGACAAATTTAATCAGTGCTTGTTTTTTTCTGGATTTCATTCATGTTCAAGTTTGGATCACCGGATGGGGTGGAGGTTAGTTGTGCACCGACTCCATTGACAACCAAGTTGCTTCTGCATTTTTTCAGATGTAATGATCCTTCATCAAGAAAATTTGAAATTGCACCTCCGAAATGCATCTTTGAATCGTAGTTTCTCACCTTTTTCATTCCTTTTTTTTTTTTTTAAGAAAAAAAAAGACTTCTCAGGAGGTATTTCCCTTTTCAGCGCAGCTCGGGAAATTTATCTGTAAATTAGGTGTGTTTTTTTCTTAATTATTATTTAATTTGAGAAAAGAGATTGAAGTTAGCCTTCCAAAATTTGAAGTACAAATTAGAAAGTGGCGTACTAGAATAAAAAACGGCAAGGAACTTAGCTTCAGTGTATTTTTTGTATAGAAACCGAGAGGTTAAAGAAGAAGAAAGAAGTGAATGATGTGCTGGCTTTTTAGCTGTCCTAGGAAGATCCGAAAGTGGTGTACTGGCGACAGCTTTACATGCAAGACTTTTACATGAGTTTTTGAGCACTATCACAGTAAAACCAAAATGTAAAATATCATTATTTAAAAAAAAAAAAACTTCATTTAATGGGAATTGTATAGTCTCACAACACAAAAAAAAATCAAATTTTTTTTTTAATTAAATTCATAACTCTTAAAACATAACACATATATAATCTAAAATGAAAAACTATGCTATTTTTCTAAATATCTCTTGAAATGTGTTTTTTTTAATCAAAAACAAAATTATATTGCTTAAAAAAACTAATTCTTTTACATACTTTAGTGTTTGAGATCATTACAATTTTTGTATTTGAATGAGTATTGAAAGTGGGTTTTATTTTAAAAAATATCAAATTACTGTTTTTTTATATATCTTATGATATGCTAATATAATTAACAAAAATATTTTTAATATATTTTCAAAAGAGAAAAAATAAAACTTTCAAAAATCATATTCACCCGAATAATAATAATAATAATCACATATGTTGCCTCAAATCATTCGTCTGAAAAATATTACAATCACTTTTAATCATTTTCGTCGAGAAAAGACAGTATATAAAACCAGAAACCGACAGCCTCGTCTCTTTTCCATACAATTATATACACAGAACACATGGTAGAGAACAAAATCACAACCACACACGTAATCACCCATCAATCCAAAACCCAAAAGCTCAAGCATCCAATGGCTCCATTATTTACTAGCTGCTACGTGTAAAACATAGTATCGCTTCCCCAAACCCACACTTCATTTTTAAAACATAATGAAAGCAAGCAGCTGATCCATCACTGTTAAATCCACACTTCATTTTTACCTCGGTTGTGTCTCTTGTTTTAGCAACTCAGCAGCAAGATCTCAGCTTGCAGATCCAGAAAGACCAAGATACACGCGCGCAAACTCATTTTATGCCTTTCCCTGTAAGGATGTTTAGGGTCTATGAAGCAATATTGCTTTGTGTGTGGTTGTTTGTGAGCTTGATTGTCGAAGGTTCAGTTCACGAGTATAGAGGAGAGAGATTTGCGGGCAAAGGGAATGCCTTTGTGGTTCACGGCGGCAGTGAAGGGATTTACTCTTCTGCCTCTGAAAATCCCAATGAGAAGAGTGTCCTTCCTGCTAATGGGGACTCTTATATACGGTAATTCCAATTTATTTCTCAACAGTTTGTATATTTACCTTACATCTCTATGTGTGTGCTAGTGTAATTGCGATCAGATCTCTTGCTTCTTGGAGTTTCAATTGTTATGCTTTACACATGTGATGTGGAAATGAGAACAAGAATTGGGGTTCTCTGATAAGAGCAAGTTATGGGTCATGCCAATTATGTTTTTGGTTTCAATAATCTAATAATGGTATTCCATTGTGATTCATGTTTCGGAATTGAAGTAGATAATGCTCTTGATAAGAACTAGCTGGTTTAATGTGGTATTGGGTCATGCAAGCATGGGACATGTTGAGATTCTATTACTCACGGGATTGCAGGTGAATAATATGGTTTTATGCTTTTGAGCTTAGTATTTCAAATTTCTAACCTGGGCGTCTGGTGCTTGGTTCAGTTAGGGACTCTTCAGGACCTTGTATTTGTATGTTAAAAACTTCATCTCATTATCATACAGAATGAAATGTATAATTTGGTTGATATGTTGTCTGAAACACAGCATCATGCTTTATATTTCATCTACATTTATTCCCAATGACTAATTCTATGTGGTCATTTGTCACCAGTTTTGAAAAGATTACATTCCGGAGAACCCAGGAATTTTCCAACTTTAGTTCGGGGTTGGTACAAGCTCTTGTTTTTGAGGTAGAAGATAGAGAGTCAGTTGGGGGTTCAGCCTATGGTGGTCAAAGAGCTGTCTGCTGCACAGCTGATCTTGCAAAGTTGGGTGCGTGTTCAGGAGGAGAAATCATTCATCGTCCGTCAACTAAAAATCCTAGCTGGCCTCAGGTCTTTGGTGTTGCATTCAATGCAGACGAGCTAGTTGCAACATTGCCATCAAAATCAATACAGATAACCAGAACTGGGATGTATAATTTGTATTTCATGCACTGTGATCCTAATCTTAAAGAGGTAGTTGTAGAGGGGAATACTATATGGAAAAATCCCAGTGGTTATTTACCTGGTAGAATGGCACCACTTATGAAATTTTACGGGTTCATGTCCCTTGCTTTTGTTATACTTGGATTATTCTGGTTCTCTCAGTATGCGAGATTCTGGAAAGAAGTTTTTCCTTTGCAAAACTGCATAACATTGGTGATAACACTGGGCATGTTTGAGATGGCTTTCTGGTATTTTGACTATGCTGAATTCAATGAGACTGGAATTAGGCCAACTGGTATCACTGTATGGGCAGTTACTTTTGGTACTATTAAACGTTCAGTAGCACGCCTTGTCATTTTGATGGTTTCAATGGGCTATGGTGTTGTGAGACCCACCTTAGGTGGTCTTACTTCAAAGGTGCTATTGGTTGGAATGACCTTTTTTGTGGCATCTGAAGTGCTTGAATTAGTAGAAAATGTTGGTGCTGTTAGTGACCTTTCTGGCAAGGCCAAACTTTTTTTGGTTCTTCCCGTGGCATTGTTGGATGCTTTCATCATTATTTGGATATTTAAGTCACTTTCTGCCACTTTGAGCAAGCTTCAGGTACCTGATCTGCCATTCGGAGCGATGTTTGTTTTACTGCAATGCTCTTTTTTCTTAGCATGTAGTGGATACTGCATTACATGGATTACTATTTTACTCATGATCATTAAAGCTATTATTAGATGCAGGACAACATGGCATTTCATTCTTTAAACGTATGGGGACTTCATATGGTGTTGCCTAAGTATTTCTCATGTTGGTGTGTACTACTTTTGACAGCTTCTGTATCAGATGATTTGATAGTCTACAAAATCTATTCAGAAGCAGAGCATCTGGATCATAATTCACATAGCATGCATATAAACATCAGAGCTTCTGATAATACATGTGTATGTGTTCAAATACAGTAGAAGTGAACTTGAATAGTAACGTTTTCTTCCTCATCTGATGTCTCAGGCTAGGAGGATGATGGTCAAGTTGGATATATACCGGAAATTCACTAATGCTCTGGTAGTAGCTGTTATTGTGTCAGTGGGTTGGATATGCTATGAGGTAATATACGTTAATCTCTGAATATACAAGTAAAGAAGATGAGGCTTAATGCCAATAAGTTGTTTTATTCTCCTTGTCACTGGACAAATAAATTTATTGTAAGAACATAAAGAATCCATAGAACTTTCTCTCACTGCTTGCAATGATTTGCTGTAAGCTTATTAAGATCTTCTAGCACTACATAATTTGGAAGGGAATGAAAATAAAATTCATATTCTTTCTTTCTTTGTGTGTGTGTTAGCAATGTTTTTGAAACATAAAACTATATTTGCTGCTGACTTCCATGATTTTGTGAGCCATCTAGGATGAGATGGCTTAAATTGTGAATAAGACAAGACAGTTTGAAATTAACAGTATTGTCCGAGTGTAACTTTGCAGTTTTTATCAAAACTGGGGATAAGGAACAACTGTCTCTGCAATGTTTTGCAGATCTAACTTCATTCAGGGAATTTCATTGTTACTAAAGTTTAGTGTTGTCTACTTGCAGCTGTATTTCAAGTCAAAGGATGTTTACAATGAGCAGTGGCAGAATGCATGGGTCATCCCAGCTTTCTGGCAAGTCCTTTCTTTTTCTCTTCTATGCGTCATCTGTGCTCTTTGGGCTCCCTCACAGAACTCAATGCGGTAAGACAGTTTATTTGCATGACCACCTCTTTTATATACCATAATGTCTTTGTTAAATCTCTTTCAACCTCCAAAAGATGTTAATTCTTAATAGGCTCCAGTAATTGCCTATGAAAGCTTGCTGCTTAGCTCATTTATGAACTCCAACTACCTCTGGGTATGAGAAGTGCTTTCAGTCAACTTAATGAACTGTCAGCGTTTTTGGGACAACAGGAAATTTAAAGATAGAATTACAGTTTGCTTGGATTGGTATAAAAAAATTTACTTTATAACTACATAACAGCATTAAAAAAACCCTCAGATGTAATATTCTAGTACCATTATACTAGCGTAATGAGCTATGAAACTGACAACCATACCTGCCCAACATGCTGTGCACTTGTATTCATCTTCTGCTGTCTTTCAGTTATTAAGCATTCATGTCTTGCTGTAATAAATGCTGATTTCCATATAAACTTCCATGCATATTGTGCTATATGGAATTGTTTTTTCAAGAAAACTTGTGCTCTTATTATGGAACACTGCCACAGCATGGATGATCATCGTCTTAGGTCAGGACATCAGGACATCGACTTAACCTTTTTTTTGTTTACCTTGCTTTCTTGACAGATACGCTTACTCAGATGATGCAAGCGATGAGTTTGACAGGGATGATGGTACTTTGACACTCATTAAACCATCCACAATACCTTCTAAGGATGTTAGAAGTTCACCGGAACCCAAACCAGTGCAAACCAGCAACGGAGCATCTAATGATGATTTGGAAGAAGATAAGACAGAATAATGCAAATATCAATTATTATGTTCTAAGGTGGGTGTTATCATCTGTTATGGTTGCAGTGAACATTCTAAATCTGCATCGAGAATTACTACAGGAGCAAACTTTATACAGAGAAAAAGTCCGCTTTGGGATTGCAATAGGATGACGTTTTCTTTCTTCAATTCTTGTTTATCATTATTGTTCGAGGTATTTCTAAGTACTTTCGTAGATGAGGTTTCTGTGTACTAGTTACAGTAATCATTTAATGTGCATTATTAGTTAGTCTTTTTATGCCGTTTATGGTTTGTGCTTCTCCAACCATGTTTTCGCATGCGGGAAATGATAACTATAAGAAAAAATGCATCTGGGATGCAATACTGTGATAAAAAAAAAGTAGAGCCCTGCTTCTTGAAAGGAAGATTATGTTAGGTTTTTGAATAACAATACGAATGAGTGACAAATTCTCCTTTCAGAATTTGTTTTGGGTTCCCACGGATTTGGCAGTCAGCTTTCTTTGGCAGTAAGCATCCAAAGGAACCCTTCATTATTCATTTTCTTAATCATCATTTAACCTTTGTTTAATTTTGAATTGTTTTTGTGAAATTGTCTGGATTTGATTCTTATAAAGTGTTTCTACAATTAAACAAACATCCTGACTTTTGATTTTTTTTTGTATACTTATACGTAAAGGTTGTTTTTTTTAGTTGAATTTAATTACAAGACCCAAATAATTTATTATCAAATAAATATTTTTCTTACATTCAATTTTTTATTTTATTTTTAATTCTAGCCGCAGCGACCTGTCAACTGGCTTCAAATTTCAGCACTTGATTCTCCCCCCTTCCAGTTGCCTTATTTTTTTTTAACTTCAAGGGCGTTGTTCAAATGCTTCAGCATGGGTGTCATCTCTCCAATGCTCGTAAAGGGTTATCTCTCATAAAACCTTGTTGTGATGGGCTTGATTTGAATATTTTCGGAGTATTTACTTTTGTGGGATGCAATTAAATCTATTAATTTTGAGAGAGGAGAAGAACAAGTACAAGGATGAAAATTCCTCATCGGTATAAAGAGAGAACAACAAAAACTAACATCCCAATCTCTTTCGAATACCATCAATTAATAGAACACCAGGAAATGCTCCCAGAAAAGTTTCCAGCCAGATCTCAAAAAACAATTCCAACCTGCACCTCAGACAATGCATGTTCTGGTCTGAATCATTTGCTGTTAATGTATCTGAGCCACAGATTTGCAGCACTCAATCAAGGGATACCCCAGATGGTAAGATATCTCAGCCATTTCTGCCAGCTTGAGAATGAGTTGGCCTGTAGTCCCGTAGAGGACACGGGAAATAAACGAAGCCAATACCCTGCCAGTTTGGGTTTCCATTCAGGCTACCAACTGTACCAGATAAGACCTGTCCCCTGTTTTTTTATTTTTTTTTCCCCCTTCTTGTCAACGGTCCATACACAATTTTGATGATTTGTCGGAGGCAAAGACAACTAGGAGAATTCAGTTTCCAGTTCATTTCAGTGTCGAACAACCAGCCATCAACCTATGTTGATGACAGAATTTGTCCCTGATTGAAGGGTGAAGAGTTTCCTTCTTTGCTCAGATGACAAAACTCATGGAAACCATTCAAACACCAGCTAGAAACCTCTTTCCAGATGGATATAGTCCAGTCTGGGTGGCATACCTCATTTGCAAGCTGCTAAGAGCTTCAATTTGAAACCAGATTTCATGAAATGTCCAGCTATCTAAAATTAAAAAACACTCTATATATCTGCACCTGGATATCAGGTTGTTCAAGAAAAAAGATTGCATAAAAAGCTTCCAAATTTATTCGCACAAAAAGGTCTCAGCGTTTGACATATCTTGCATGAATTTCTGTCAGTGACAGATCTGAACCTTGAAATCTATTTGGCATCAACTTTGTTGAAATCAATGGTAAACAGAAACGAATCAAAGGGACAATCATCAAGTGACACAAAACTGGTTGCAGTGGGGAAGTGCTAGCTGCACCATCTAACTGTAAAAGTTCTAATGCAAAAGATGGACACAAGCACCATGGTTAAGCGTCATTTCTGAAGATTTTTAATTGGAATTACGAAAGAAAACTTACGCAGACTCATCAATAAATGCAGGTTTAGTGATTTCAGTTCTTAGAGGTTTGAGTTCTCATTTCCAACAACGAATATTCGTATCTCCTTGGATCAATGGAAAAATACCCTCTTCTAATCTAAAACCAAATATATTTAAATCAGCCTTAAATTTATCACCTTTTCAACATCATCAAAGCTTGTCCAGTTCCATTTTCCAAATGCATTTAACTCCGGCCACAAATAGATTTACTCCAGGAGAATTTTGGTGCTAGAAAAGAAACTGCTTCTCATAGTAAATAATAGTGAGAAATCACACACAACATCTCCCATATGAACAAATGAAAAAAAAAGAGGGGTAAACCAAAACAAACAACATGCTTACATAGTGGAAGCATTCAGGTTGAGAGACCTGGCTGTTCAAGAGAGCTACACCTTATCTTCCCAAAGAACTCTACTTGTTCTGATCCACGGTAAATTAACTGATGATGCACAAAACAACTGCAGAGCACAGGGCAGCCCCTTATTAAGCAGCATAGCATCACCCAAACACTTCACAAAAAATTCAAAGAATGTGTCCTAGTTTCTAAGTCGGCAAAACCCACCCATTCCTTCACTGGGATCTCCTCCTCAGGTGCTGAGATACAGGGTAACCCTCGAAGAAATCCAAGACAGCACTCTCTAAATCCTCCACTGAATACTTGATATAATTTTCTGGATGCTTTCCACTCTCTATATGACTCCTGAACCGTCCAAGAAATGACCTGTAAGCTGGGATCAACTTCTCAGATATAGAAATTCGAAGCTCCTCCCTGAGTTGAGAATCCGGAATCAACCATGTTGCTTGAGTCCTGTGAACCTCCTCAAACATAGCATTGAAGGTCTTAAACCTCTCTCTCAAAGCACTCTTTGAGACACCAGAAGAGAAACTCCCACTTATATGTAAACCCTCATCCCTCAAGCAATACAAAACACTCACCCAAGTTGCTCTCTGGTAACTAGTAGCTGCCTGCCTAAATTTCCCTGTCAGCTTTCTCAAGTAATCATCTCCAATCATTTCTCTTAATTCTGGCGAGCCTTTGACCTTTTGAACAATATAGTGAACATTGTTCATCATAAACAGATGGGCCAATGATGCATCCTTGTAGTGCTTGGACTTTCCCTCCAAATTAAATTGCAAAATCACAATAATCCAAATCAAATGAAGGGCTAAAGGGGTTTTCCCCTCTAGTTCAGCAAACTCCATATCAGGGGTAGTTGGATCACCCGAATATCTTGAGCCAGTCGATGGTTTTGACATAATAAGCTCAATCAAGGTCTGCTTATAATCCGAAATCAAACTGATATAATTCATCACATACCTTGTCAATGGATGAATTGTCCCTCCAGGCACCGCAACCCTGGAGGGCTCACGCAAAACAGCACTCTCAAACTCAGATAAAATCCCCCTCACAGCCTCAGACAATCTTGACAGAATCTCAGCAGCCTGGACACGAATTGAATCAGAAGATTTTGATTCAAAAACAACATCAATATCAGGCAACATACCCATCAAAGCATCATGCAAGTCCAAAATCTTGAACATTTTCTCAGGAGATCTCCTGCTAATACTAATTGCCTCAGCAAAATTAAACAATTGAATAGCTGGACCCCTGACAGTCTCCACAAAACAAGCATCGTCAATGGAAGTACCAATCCCATAAAAAATCTCCTCACAAAGCTTCTTCTCACTAGCAAACAATATCCTAACACAAACCTTGGCCGCACGAATCCACCTCCTGATCTTGGTCTCCAAAGTCTCCCATTCCAGTCTCTGAATATCCCCGATACTCAGCTTTTCAATCCCAAGTCTCCGAAAACTCGCATCCATAGCTGATTTTCTCACACTCCCATAGACCTGGATACACTCCCTCAAGCACCCTGCAGAGATCATCCGTTTCGCAATGGACTGAAGGTCTGCTACAGCTTCTTGAGGAATCAGATCGATCTCGCGAATACTACTCGTAGATCGATAACTAGAGCTACTATTAGTCGAATCTGCACGCTGTATGGGATCTAAACCATCATCATGATCACCACCACCAAACTCCTCCTGGTCAAATTCAGCGCTGCTCCTTGCCGAACTAGTAAAAAGGTTCCAAGAAGAAGAAGAATAAGAAGAAGCGCGATCAGAAATGATAAGAGAGTCCACTTCAACAGGGCTTGTGTGGTTAATAAGGATATTGCGGAACTCATCTTCAAGTCTAGCCATGGCGATCTGTATAGCAGAGTTGACTCTGTTATCATTACTATCTTGATCATGATGGTCAGATGATATTGAAGTTGATGACATAGACTTTTGGATTTCATCAACAGCTTGTAAGTATAGATCCACTTCTTGACGATCTCCATCAAAGATCATTCTTTCTCTTGCTTCTTCAGATGCTGTCGAGTCCCACCTTAGAATTATCTCATGGGCATCTTCAAAAGGTACTGAAAAAGAAGTAGCCGTGCTGTAATTTTCTGGTGGTTCCATGACTGACTGGAGGGTTCAAATTCTGATTCCTAGCTATAAAGAAGCAGAATTTTAATCTCGAAAAGGATATGTTTATTTTATATTAATATTACAGCTTGAAAATAAATGTTTTGCTCTTTTTCAGGCAAGTGTTTTTGGATTTAACACAAAACTACTTTCTTTCCCCCTAAAATCTTGAAAATCATAGAGTTAAGGAAGATGGTGGAATTGGATGGAGCTAAAGATGACGATATAAATCTTGATAAAGGGGTGGGTTTTCTTTTCTTTTGTGTGTGCGAGTGTGTGGTGGAGGAGGAGGTGGTGGTGGGGCAGGGAAGGAGGAGAAAAACGAAATATTTTGGAGTGCGAATTTGTATGGTGGGGATATCAGTGACTGTGATGGGAGGAGTGCAGTGGCAGGAGCCTTGGAGGAGGAGTATGATTTTGGTGTGGTCTAGTAAGGCAGCTGCCGTTGGCGATTTTTGTCTGGAGTGAAACGTTTGATTGAGTGTTGAATTCGAAGACAGAAAATTCCAGCAGGAAGACTTCATGTTTTGGAAGCTTGACTTCTATTTTCACACTTGCCGGAATCTGTTGTAGAATATACCGGCAACCTCGCCGGGCTAATTTCGGTCTTCTAAAAGATAAGATCTCATAGCAAGTCTGTATGGATATGAGACAACATATGATACCATACCATGATGCCATGGTTTCGAGACTTTTAATTTATTATTTTGACGGCACTATTGCCAGGGTCGTGTATTATATTTATAACAGTGATTTATGCATGGTGAGTAATTCAATGATGATGGTATCTATATATATATATATATATATATATATATATATATACGTAAAAAAAAAACACATGGATGTCTTGCCATCTTTGTGCTGATTTTTTTTTATTCCATCTGCAGAGGAGGAGGTCTCCAAATTCCGCAAAGGATGCAAAATCATTTCATTTAAATTCTCTCAAACCAAAAATAAAATGAACAAATAATATATATATATATATATATATATATATATATACACACACACACACTAGCTACTTACTCACACTTCATCGCGGTCAAAATCATATTTTTTTAACATAAAAAATATTAAGAATATGAGATTTTTTTGTTATAATATAAATTTTGTCAAAATAATAAACCTTTGCAGAATTTTTCTGTGGATCTCGAGTTTCCAATGAAAATATATAAATTTTAAATCGATATAAATTTATTAATTAATAAGTTTCAACGAAATCACCAACATAAAATTATCACCATCATTAAAAAGACAATAAGATTTAGATACCCTGAATTATTGAATTCACTATATTAGGATTAGTTCATTTTATTATATAATTTAAATTAAACATAATAATAAAATTTAAATTGTGGAAAACACCTACAATAACTAAACAAAAAAAAAATATTGATTTTCAACTATATAAAAAGAACAAAACATCATTGAAAATCCATCACTGCGTTACCATCATTATCATAACTAAAATAGTTAAAATTATTATCATCATTACTACCCAAACCAATTAAAATCATTAAATTGTCCCGCAGAATAGAAAAAAAACATTTTTTATAAAAAAACAAGCAAGAAAACAAAACAAAAAAAAACAATCATTAAAATTATCATCATTATTTGCAAACAATGAAACCATGAAATTATCTCGAAGAATAAAAAAAAAAAACTTTGATAAAAGAGCAAACAAAAATAACAACAAAAAAAACATAAAACTAAAATAAATATTATGAGCATAAAAAAAAATCATCTAATTCGAAGAGCATATAAAAATAACAAAGTGCTCCAAAAAAAAAGAAAAAATGAAGAAATATTAATTTTAAAATGATCAACAACATAAATTAAAATTTAAGACTTGACTGAATAAAAAATAAAACCCCAATGAAAAAAAATAAAACGACAAAAATTAAAAATCAAAACTAAAAGCATAGATTCATAAATACGGGGAAAAAAAATAAGCATTATCCAAGAAGGACCAAAAAACCCAAAGGAATTAATACTAAATAAAAAAAATTAAAAGAATAAGGGTCAAAATAAAAAAAAACAAAATATATAATTAATTCCAATTTCAATGACACAACTGCAACAAATCAAAACCTTGAGACTAGAAAAAAAATAAAGGATTTTGTTTTAAAAATAGAAGTGTATTTTTTTTTAAAAAAAATAAAAGAATAAAGATGGAAATGAAATGTAGCATATATGATCAATTTCAATAGGATGACAAAATTGAAACAAACTAAAACCTGTAGACCTAAAAAAATAAAAGGAATACAAAACAAATCAAAAGAAATAAAGGTCGAAATGAAAAACTAACATATATGATCAATTTCAATTGAAGGTACAGTTTAAAAAAAAAAACCAAAACTTTCCATTGAAGAAAGTCATGAAGAAAAAAGAAATCAAAAAAGCTCAAGGACTAAAATGAAATACTCATAAACATAAAGGATCACCATACATTTTGTCACTATAAAGAGAGAGAAGTAAGGAAAAACCGACCACCAACGATCCTCCACCTCCATACAACAACTTTGCCACTGCAAGAGAAAGAAAAGAGGGGCAAATGAAAAACCGATCATCGACGACCCTCCACCTCCATACAACAACTTTCTCGCTACAAGAGAGTGAAAAGAGAGGTAAAGAAAAACTAACCATGAACGATCCTCCACCCTCCATACAACAACACACGCACCACCATATACATGAAAATTGACAGCATGCCTGCATTAAGCTCAAGAAAAAAGTTTAAAAAATACAAAATTACCAAAATAGCCCTAAACCCAACGATAACCACGGGAAAAACCGTGTAGTGAAAGTACCTTCATACCCTCAATGTCAGGCCTTTGTTTTTTTCATTTCTAAGGGTAGTTAAGTAGTTTTAATTATGCACAAAATGTGAAAAACTTAAACAACCCTCTCATTCAACCCCCTACTTGTGGCCCACCTTAGGGCAAAGTCGATATTTCATTGTTTAAGATCAGACAAGAAACCAAAAAAAATATCTCTAACCAACCTTCATCTTTTTTTGTTAGCTCATAGGGGTAAATAGGTAGTTTCACTATGTAAATAAAAATGGAAAAGACCATAACACCCCTCAAACAATTTGCAAATGTCACATACACCACATGAAAATGTCCAAAATATCCCTGGTACCAAGTGTCAAATTTTGCGATCCTAGGGTCAAATAAGAAGTTTCACTGTTGAAATCCACAGTGATTTGTGTTTAAGAGCACAGTGAAACATCAAAGCCTTTTATATATATATATAATTCTTCTTGATTTGTTCAACCAAAACAAGTCAAGAAATATGATTTCTAGTTAATTGAAATTAATCAATTAAACTTGTAATTTGAGTCTCGACTCAAATCAAGCTCAATAATTATTATTTGTTAATTATATATAAAATAATTGTTCTTAATATTGAAAATCAACTAAATATCAAGGCATCTATTTGAGACTATGATAAACTTAAGAATAAAAAAAAAAATATATTTTCCAACTAAAAACAAATAAAAAAATTAAAGGATTAAATTTAAAAAACAAAACAAGAAAAATCAATAAAGATCTAACCATGAAGGATTAATTTGAAAAAAAAAGGTTCAAGCCATGAGTTTGGGGTAGCTCACGCCTAATCTATTTTATTTTTTTTTATTGAGTGAACAATCATTTTTTTTTAAAAAAAAATAGTTGATGATGCTTTACCTATTCTATCTATATTTCAAAAAAAACAACCCTTACCAAAAAGTCACAACAAGGGTGTTTTACACTTAAAATATTTATTCTTATTTGTCTACCTAAAAATTCAATTAAACCCATTTATGCCTTCAAATAACCTAAAACAAGTCCACAAATAACAAATCAACCCCAAACTAAAAAGAATAATAAGATAAATGAAGTTTTAGAACAAAATGGAGTTTGATAAAATCTAAGAGATGAAAAATAAGTATTTGAAAACTAAAAGGATTAAAGTAAACATTTTTGGTCAATATTTTCTTTGTGTTTTTTTATTTTAGTCCCCCCCTTTCTTTCAATTTTACCATGCCTTTTAGTGTTTACTAGATCATTGGTTTGAGTTGTGCTACATATTGAATCATTTTTTTAAGTAAAAACAATTGTTGCTAATGTGTTTATTAATAAAAATAAATTAATTATAAACTCAAAATATGATGTATATTAGTTGAAATTTTTTTTTAATTATTGATACGTCAATATCTTGAATAATATTTTAAAAAAACTTTGAGAATGTGACATATTGGATTGACTTAAGTCATGAGACCTTGATAACCCTATAAAAATCAAATCAAAATAAATTATGAAGGTCAATTCATAAATAAATCACTATTATAAGATAAAATTAAAAAAAATCAAAAGAATAAAAAAAAACTACCTAAGTCAGCTTTAGTTAACCTACCAAACTTGTAGCTAAAGTAATATGATCAGGGATAACCTCATGAAAAAAATAAAAAATAAGAGTTGTAATTTTCTACCATACTTAAATTGTAAATCTAGATTAACCTATTAAACTTGTAAACTAGGTTATGAGATTGAGAAAAAAATCATAGAAAATGAATTAAAAATATATATATATATATATATATAAAAGCATCACCTCTAAATAATCTAATATTAAATATTGAAATAAATAAATAAAACTAAATCTACATGTTAATTATTTAACAAAAAAAAACATATTCATGAAGCGCAATAACAAAAATTAAAAAACCTAAAACTAGTTAAATAAAATAATATTTCGTGATATAATTTAATAATTTATCCATACATGTTAATTATGACATGGGAGGTAAGCTCATGTTTGCACAGTTGCTTTGATTGGGCATTATTATTCATCAGTTATGGGTGCAAATGACGTTATCTTACTCCCTATTTGTTACTGTGATTTAAAAAAATATATATTAGTTTTTTTAAGTATTTTTAAATCATTTTCATGTACTGATATCAAAAAATATATTTAAAAAAATATGTTTATATAAAAATCAATTTAAAAACAACTTCAACCATACTTTTTAATCAGATATTTACATAGTAAGTATTTGAGAGTATGATTGAGATTGTTTTTGAAAGTGTTTTTGTTAAAAAATACATCAAAATAATTATTTTTGACATCAACATATCAAAATGATTTAAAAACACTAATTTTTTTTTAATTTAAAATAAAAAATAATTTTTTTTTCAAATGTTATCAAAAATAATATCCAAATACGTTCCCAAACACCCCCTAATGTATGATAGCAGTTTTTTCCTCGTCAACGATTTGACTGAGAGCTGCGTATGGTTGTGGTCTTGAATTAGCCTAATCATACACCCGTTTCAAACACCACCGCCCACCCAATAAATAAATAAATAAATATTAACAAGATAATGAGAGCACAGCTGTTCTTGAGAGAAAGAACGAAGGGCTTCATGTGCTGGCTGTGCCTTACTGTACAATGATGTGTTTATTAAAATTTGATTTTTTATTTTATTAGAAATTATTTTCTTATATTTTTTATTAACATGGATTTTCATGTCAGCTTAAATATATCTCGATTAATCCCATGAATCTTGAAATTAATAACCATATAAACTTCTAATAACTAAAAACAATTCTTACATGATTATTAGGGGTGAGCATTTTCGGTTCGATTCGGCTTTTATCAAAAAAAATAACCAAACCAAAAATTACAATTTAAAAAAACGGAAACCGAACAGAACCTATTATAAACCGACCATTTTCGGTTCGGTTCGGGTTTTATGATTAAATAATTGAAAAAACCAAAATTTGTTTCTAAGCCATTTGATGGGCTTTCTAATGGGCCATTTGATGGGCTTTCTAATACGCTTCCAATTAAAATAAAAAAAGATTGATTTTCTTATAAGATACGAAGTATTTTTAATTTTCTTACCACTAATATAAATATTATTATATTAAATTGTTAATGTTAATATGATGTTTATTAAAAAAAATTACCTCTCTAATTCTTTTGTTTTGTTTAATTTAGCATGAGATGAAATAATTAAAATTTAAATTACAGAATATTGCCTTCAAAGGGCTTCAAAATAAACAACAAGCAACATCAACAAAAAACTTCAAAAAATACATCCGGTTTTGAACTAATTATCATCGATTGCTAGATTTAACTTTCCACCAAATTCTACAAAAAAAAAATAGAAATGTTAGATTAAAAATAATTGATTAATAAATCATAAAATAAAGTAGAAGTGTATAAGAAAAATAACTTTATTCAAGATTTTGTTGAACGTTGATGTTGGGGTAGTGTCGGTAGATTAAACATTTTGGATTTGAAAGTTTACCATCTGTAATTACCAAATAAAAAAAGATCAAAACATGTTAATAATATATATCTTTAGAATTTAATAAATTCACAATATATTTGCAGCATATATTCATAATAAATTTAGAAATATATATTGTTTTTATACTGATTTTTCACCTCATATTCTTAACCATATCAAATATGCTCTTCTATTTCCACATGAATCAAACAAGCTAACATAGCATACTGGACAATGGACATCCACACCCGGAAACATATCAAATTTGTCATCCATTTTCATCAACAACATTAAAACATGCTCTACAAAGCTAACATTAAAACATATCAAACATGCTCTTCTGTTTCCACAGAGATCAACACAAGCTAATATAGCAAAGGGTTAGATTAATGAGGGCGACAGATATGAACAATTCATATGTATCTTCTGTTCAAGGCTTCGATTTCCAAAGAGACCAAGTACCCATGAACATTAACTAAAGCATAGAAATAAAACAGAGAAAATTATTTACTTACCCTTTGTAAACAAAGGTTCCATTAAAACAGAGGTCGAGAGGCGAGAGGGAGGGAGAGAGGCAAGAAGGGGGCTGAGCCGAGAGGCGAGAGCGAGGGAGAGGGAGAAAGGCGAGAGGGGGGCTGGCGGCTAGGGTTTTTTATCAAAGTAAGGGAGAGGGAGAGGAAGAGAGGCGAGAGGGGGGGCTGGAGGCTAGGTTTTTTTTATCAGAGCAAGGGAGAGAGAGAGAGAGGCGAGAGGGGGGTTGGCGGCTAGGGTTGAAGAAATGAAAGATTGTAACTTTATATTTATATGAAATGTTTTAACCGAACCGGACCGGTTTGGTTTGGGTTAATTGGTTTTTGCCTTACAAAACCGATATCGAACCGAACCAGGCTTTTTTTTAAAAAAATATAATCGGTTTTTTATCGGTTCGGTTTTCTCGGTTATTTTTTTTCTGGTTTTCTCGGTTTAATCGGTTGATCGGTTTTTTTGCTCACCCCTAACTTTGATGTTGCTAGTGTTTTTGTAAAAAAATGAAAAAAAAAATCTATGTTAGTTCAATTATACAATAGAAAATGTAGTGATAGTAAATGCACAAGATATTACATTATATGAAAAGGTGATAGCTGTAAGGAAAAAAATGTCTGTGAGAAATAGCAAAGTTGAATTCCAAGATAATATGATGTTAAAAACAAAAATTAAAGAAAATATACTAAAGCACCGTTAAAGGAAAGATAATATTCGACAGTTATGGTAATTAATTGTAATTGATGCTCTTTTCGTTACTTGTAATTTATATTCTATATGTTACATTAGCTGTAATTAACTATCGCAATTATTGTCATTAACTTACCTAGTATAGGTTATTTTGCTATTGTATACATCTGCTCAATTGCAGTGTTATGTAAGATACAAAAATCAATACAATACATATTTCTTTCATGGTATCAGAACACCCATATTGGTGAATTTTTTTACATACCTTCTGTCTCCCAGCAACTCCAATTCAATCTCCAGCTCCGGAATTGAATCTAGCCTCCAATACTAAACCCAGCAACCCATCTTCCCCATCTCCAATCTCTTTGCAAAACCACTCAGACAACACACAAACAATCAACACAAAAACATGGTAAACTACATACCCAACTCACTCATTCTAAATAATTTAGACTCACCTTAGCATGTTGCAAACAACATACCCAACTCACTCTTTCTATATAATTCAGACTCACCTGGGCTTGTTATTGTTTCCAAGCCTCTCGAAGGACACAATTATGGCCAATGGAGCCGATCAATGCATATTGCCTTGAGTGCTAAAAACAAATTGGGGTTCATTGACGGAACCATCCCAACCCCAGCAAGCACTAACACCAACTTTGCTATTTGGCAAAGATGCAACGACATGGTGCTTTCATGGATCCTACAATCACTGAACCCAGACATTGCAAGTAGTGTTCTTTATTGCACCAATGCAGCCATGGTGTGGAATGATCTTAAAGATTGATTCTCACAGAGCAACGACTCACGGGTTTTTCAAATTCGCCAAGAAATCAAAGAGCATCGACAGGGGAACCTCTCAATTTCAGAATACTATACTAAACTCAAGGCTTTATGGGACGAATTGGATTCATACCACGAACCCATCATCTGCACCTGTGAAGGTGCCAAAAAATACAAGCCTTAAAAGAAGAAAAGGAGAGAGTTATGCAATTTCTAATGGGTCTTAATGAATCTTACTCAACAATGTGTGGGTCGATCTTGATGATGTCGTCGATCCCCGACACACGACATGTTCATGGATTGATCATTCAACACAAATGACAGATGGATGTGGCAAATCGGTAGATCAGAACCCATGCTATGCTGACCAATCTCCACATCAAAGGCAGTACAAGACATGACAACTCACTGGTGACGAGGTCCTCTAGCATCGGCAGCAGGGTGATTTCTGGTATCGGCCATGGGAATGGGGGCTATGGGAATGGGGGCACTTCTCGGTTTAATGAGAATCACCGAATGACCCTTAAGAAAGTTTTAAGTTGCACTTACTGTGACGGGGACACGCATATAGTGGAAATTGCTTCTACATCAATGGTTTTCCAGTCGACCACAAGCTACATGGGAAGAATGTCAAACCGATAAATAAAAGATATAATGCCAACAATACTGAAAGGGATCCCATTGTAGTGCATAAAAGAACACAAAATGAAATTCCAACATTCACCACCAAAGAATACAACCAATTAATTGCTCTTTTGCAGAACCAATCTAGTAATTTTCACGTGCAAATCCAGCAGGTATTTTTACACCTACTTGCAATCTCTTGCCGCTTGGCCCATATTCAAACATATATTGGATAATGGACAGCGGAGTCTCAGACCATATTTCATGTTTTGCACCTACACATAACATGATCAACACTCACCATAATTTCGCTGTGTTACCTAGCAATTTATTGTGAACTTATTATCTATGAGCAAATTGACACAAGGATTGAAGTGCATTGTGATTTTCTTTGATAAATTTTGTGTTGTGCATGACGTGACCACGAGGAAGACGATTGGCCTGGGAAAGAAATTTAATGGGCTCTACTTCCTCAAAGCTACCCAAAATCCACATCTAGCTCACCACGTTAATCTTGCCTCCACTCTCTAGCACAAACGTCTGGGTCACCCATCCAATGCACCCACACAATTGTTTTCCAATAAAATTCCAGAAATTGTTTGTGATCCAAATACTGTTTGTGATATTTGCCCTTTGGCAAAACAAACCCATTTAAATTTTTCTCCATCTACTTCCACATCATCCAATGCACCTTTTGATTTAATACATTGTGACATTTGGGGATCACACAAAATTCACTCATACTGGTGCCCGATATTTTCTCACAATTGTGGATGATTTCACCTCATTCACATGGATTCATCTTCTAAATTTTAAATAAAAAACACAAGGGGTGATCCAATCATTTTTCACTTGGGTCCAAACACAATTCAGCCTTCCCATCAAAACCTTGCATGCCGACAATGGGAGTGAATTTATGTCTCTCCAAAAAAATTTAGAACCAAAGGCACTTCTTTTCAACACTCATATCCTTATACACCCCAGCAAAATGACATTGTTGAGTGAAAACATCGCCACCTCTTAAATGTTGGCAGGGCGTTATGTTTTCAGGCCAATATTCCATTACGCTTTTGGGGGGAAAGTTTACAAACTGCATGTTATCTCATAAATCGGCTCCTAACACCCTTACTACACCAAAAATCACCATTTGAACTTTTACACCACATAACTCCCAACTACTCTACCTTGCGAGTATTTGGTTGTTTGTGTTATGCAACCAATCTGATCCCTAAACACAAGTTTGATGCACAGGCCTGTCGATGTGTGTATTTCGGTTACCTCCTTGATCAAAAAGGTTATCGCCTTTATGACCTTACTACACACAAATTCCTATCCTC
Organism: Salix viminalis; assembly: GCA_029228465.1. NCBI lineage: Eukaryota > Viridiplantae > Streptophyta > Magnoliopsida > Malpighiales > Salicaceae > Salix > Salix viminalis. The sequence goes on along the minus strand of CM055428.1, from coordinate 9,776,419 downwards.
TCGAGATGTAATTTTCCATGAACATATATTTCCTTTTTCTACATCACCCCTCAAAACTCAAGATGATGCTTTTATACTACCCGTCCCCTCTCCTAACCCATTACCCCTGCCAGAACCCACACCAACACCACCTCCACTCCACCCTTCCTCTATCACCATTACCTCCCCTACACCACCTACTTCACCTATCACGCAACACCTCTCTGCAACCCCTCCACCTCCCATAGTTGAACAACCTTCTCCCATTTGATGATCCACCCACCCTACCAAACCACCTACTCATTTCAAAGATTACCAGGCTCACCATGCCACCCTGCTTGCCCCCGACGCCTCTTCCTCTGTCATGTCTGGCACTCGTTATCCCATCACGCGGTATGTGTCTCACTCTAACTTTTTCTTGCCTCATTGCATTTTTATCAATAATATCTCTCAATTGGTTGAGCCTCGTTCTTATGAGGAGGCACGACATATACCCTATTGGGTTGATGCTATGAATACCAAAATCAGGGCCCTATAGGAGAACAAAACTTGGTCCTTTGTTTCATTACTTGCAAGTCATCGTCCGATTGGATGCAAGTGGGTATTTAAAATTAAATATCAATATAATGGTTCTATTGAAAGATACAAAGCTCATTTGGTTGCCAAGGGTTACACACAGCGTGAAGGCATCGATTATACTGACACCTTTGCCCCTGTTGCTAAACTCATCATTGTGCGATGTCTTCTCTCTGTTGCTGCTGTCTGCAACTAGCCACTACATCAGATAGATGTACACAACGCCTTTCTCCATGGTGACCTCCATGAGAAAGTCTACATGCTTCCACCACCGGGGTATCGGCGCAAGGGGGAGCACATTGTTTGTCATCTCCACAAATCCTCATATGGTCTCAAACAAGCATCACGGAGTTGGTTCTGTAAGTTTTCATCTGCCATACAAAACATTGGGTTCCTTCCATCCAAAACCGATTATTCTATGGTTACACAAACACGCAGTCAATCCTTCACTGTTATTTTGTTATATATTGATGATATGATAATTACTGGAAATAATGATGCTATCATACAAGATCTTAAACAGTTCCTCAGCAACTGTTTCAAAATTAAGAATCTTGGACCTTTAAAATACTTCTTTGGAGTTGAGATTGCACAATCCAAAACTGGCATTTCCTTTTGTCAGGGGAAGTATACACTAGACATCTTGGAAGACGCAGGCCTACTTGGTGCCAAACCGGAAAAGATTCCTATGGAAGCAAATATTGCTCTTATGCCTACCAGGAGTGACCCCCTTAAAGACCCCACTCGTTACCGAAGACTAGTCGGACGATTGATCTATCTAACGATAATCAGACCAAAAATCACATATGCAGTGAATACACTCAGCCAGTTTATGCATGAACCTCATAAGCATCATTTTGACACAGCACGTCGGCTCCTTCATTATCTGAAAGGAGCTCCTGGTCAAGGGTTGATATTTTCCACAAATGGATCACTACACTTGACTGCATATTGTGATGCGGACTAGGCACGGTGTCCCTTTACAAGGCGCTCGGTTACTGGATACTGTATTTTTCTTTGCAAGTCCCTCATATCATAGAAAAGTAAGAAACAAGTCACTGTTTCAAGGTCGTCTGCAGAAGCTGAATACAGATCCATGGCGCCCACCGCATGTGAACTTACTTAGCTACGATACCTCTTACAGGATCTACAAGTGGCACACCCCCAACCTGTCACCTTGCTATGTGATAACAAAGTAGCACTCTACATAGCAGCCAATCTAGTTTACCATGGACGGACTAAACACATCAAATTGGATTGCCACACAGTTTGTGAGAAAATTAAAAACGGCAAGATCAAGACAGCTCATGTGCAAACGCAATTTCAAGTCGCGGATATGTTTACCAAGCCCCTACCTGCACCCTTGTTCCAAACTCATCTCCGCAACTTGGGTGTAATTTACATCCATACTCCAACTTGAGGGGGAGTGTTAAAAGAAAGATAATATTTGACAGTTATGGTAATTAATTGTAATTGATGCTCTTTCCGTTACTTGTAATTTATATTCTTTATATTACATTAGCTGTAATTAACTATCACAATTATTGTCATTAACTTACCTAGTATAGGTTATTTTGCTATTGTATAAATCTGCTCAATTGCAGTGTTATGTAAGATACAAAAATCAATACAATACATATTTCTTTCAAGCACCTCCAGTGAATCGAACAAACTAATTGCCAAGATAATGAGATTGAAATAATAAAAACTAAAGAAAATCATGAATTCTATTTTTTTAAAATAAACAGTATCAAAAAATTAAATAAAAAAGTGACCCTTGAAAGGAGGTGTAGCCTCAAGTGGAAGGATTTGTCATCTATTTTTTGTTTTTTTAAATATTGTATATTTATTAAAGTACTAAATCTCCTCTTAGTCAAGTTCATTATATATATATAAAACTAAGCGAAGAAATAAAAGCACTTTTAGATACAAGTTAAATTTGATTGTTTGAAATTGATTTGGGAGTAGAAAAAAAATATGGTAAAAAAATGGAGAATTTGGTAATGTCCAATGAATCCCTTTGAAAAAAGATGATAATACCCTTAAAAACAAGTTTTGTTAAATGTTTTAGAAGGAAAAAAAAGTAATTAAATTATTCCAATCAATACTTTTTTCTATCTTGATCTACATTGAATCACTGATAACTTTTTGTTTTTTTGTTAATGATGATTTCATCTTGATTTAAGAACCAAATGATTTGGTTAATCATTTTAATAGAATTAAGGTGAAAAAACTTATTTCTAATGCATCAAACAGTGTAGTAAGGAATAAAATCAAACAAAGAGAGAATAAAATATTTAAAAAATATTTAGCTGAAACTCAATTTATCTACAAGAAAATGTATATAACACTCAAATCTGCAAAGAAAACTAAGATTGGTTAATATGATATAATAGCACTTCATAAATGTTTTTTATTAACACCTATCAATGTAGTCTGTCTAGTTTTTCACCGACAACACAATTAATGAAATTGTAAGAACTTTAGATTAAATTGATTTTCCATATATATATATATATATATATATATATATATATATATATATATATATATATATATATATATATATATATATATGATTAAAGTGATTGGTTAAGAAAGTTAGGCACTCACTATATATATATATATATATGATTAAAGTGATTGGTTAAGAAAGTTAGGCACTCACATGTAATAGGCAATAAAAGTTGGCACCATGCTTGATTTGAGATTGCCATGAGGCAAGTTAGAAGAATCAAATTCTGTACAAAGATAGCCCAAACCTTTTGCAGTTCCTTCAACAGTCTTGAGAAGAACAGACCGACTGAGTCCTCGATCGCCTGAAGCAACTTAATGTTAAGCAGTCTTCCAAGTTTTCTAATTTCTGCATTAAATTCAGTTATGGACAATGTTAGGAACAAGGTCCACGTGGATAAGAAGTGGGACAATGTAATCAAAGTATGGTTGTTTAAAGATAGGAGTTGGGATGCTGCGATTGGAAGTTGAAGATTGCGGTTAGTGGATCTTTGCAGTGGAAGTTTGAAGATTACAGTTATGGCATTAGGCTCCGGTGGCGAATCCGATGGGAAGATTCAAGCACATTTTTATTATGCAGATTTCAATTCCATTGTTGTCATTTAATTATCATTTGTTATTTCAATTGTTATTTCCATTACGTGAGATCGTGCAAGTAGTGCAGCCAACTTTCAAGGAAGTTGGTTAACTGAACAATTCCTTTAAATTGTAAAGCATGATCATTTGTTATTCAATCAATCAGAAATTCATGTTTTTAGTTTTATTGAGATCGATTGGTTCTCTCTATCACTGAGCCATACACCTTTAATTACAATTCCAAAATAGGTCCCAAAGGAAGGAGATCAGGGAAACACCATTCTCTGCCAACAGATTTCACATTAAATCGCCCCATAACCAGATCACAAGGCAGGGACCATAACAACTTGGTATCAGAGCAGGAAGTTATGGGTGATTCTTCAAACAATCTTCAAGCTCAATTTGAGACATTCATGAAAAATGTATCAAGAGCATCGTCACCATGATCGATTTGGAGGCGGAGCAATTGTGCATACGCAATTGAAGAACTTTCTAGAGAATCGACTTGCAACCGAGTTGATACTCACCGGGGGAGATAACAACTCGCTAATCGGGCACCACGGGAGCAACCTCAGCGGAGTTTTCGCCGAGGCGAGGGCACAACTCCCACGGTATAGCGGTGGAATTCCCTCTCTATGATGGAAAAAAATGACCCAGCTTGCTTGGTGAGTCGTTGTGATCACTTCTTTCAGTCATCAACACATCCCGAAGAAGAGAAGGTGGAGATTGCTTCTTATCACTTAGATGAAGATGCACAAGTTTGGTTCCTCAAAGCTGGAGAGATCGATCTGGCATCTCTTGGGAAGAATTCAAGCGCAATTGTCATCTGCGTTTTGGCCCTTCCCTTCAAAGCGACAAATTGGGTGAACTTTCGAAACTAAGGCAGGGAAGTACGAGTGGAAGAATACCGGCAGGAGGTTTGAGCAGTTGGCAGCTAGAGCGAGGCCCCTCACCATCGAAAGCAAGAATTGGAAATTTTTCATCGGTGGGCTACGAAGAATACATTGCAATTGAAGTGGAATTACACGGACCGAGGGATTTAATTAGTGCCATGAGCTTGGCTGCGTTTGTATGAAGAAGGGTGAGGGTCGAGCGATTCACACCAACCATTTATAAACCACCACCACATTCAACATCGTCAACTCCCGGGTTACGCCAACCCAAAAGCCTTTAAACGATTAAGTCAAACTGAGATGGATGAACGACGAGCCAAAGGATTGTGCTTTAACTGTGATGAAGTTTATAATCGGGGGCATCAATGCAAGCATTTATTCTGGCTAGATGGTGTAGAGGAATCCGTCCAAGGAGATAAGGAGGACCCTGAATTTGAAGTAGATCTTCCACCCGACATGTCGTTGTAAGTTTCCTTCTTTTGCACTTGAGGACAAGTGCAATTTTTATGGGGAAAGTGATGTTAGGAACAAGGTCCACGTGGATAAGAAGTGGGACAATGTAATCAAAGTATGGTTGTTTAAAGATAGGAGTTGGGATGCTGCGATTGGAAGTTGAAGATTGCAGTTAGTGGATGCTGCGAGTGGAAGTTTGAAGATTACAGTTATGGCATTAGGCTCCAGGTGGCAGATCACGTGGGAAGATTCAACACATTTTTATTATGCAGATTTCAATTCCAGTGTTGTCATTTAATTAACATTTATTATTCAATTGTTATTTCCATTACGTGAGATCGTGCAAGTAGTGCAGCCAACTTACAATTCCTTTAAATTGTAACAAATGATAATTAAATGACAACAATGGAATTGAAATCTCACTACAAAAAAAGGGGGCGTTTTGCAACGGATTGATCCGTTGCAAATTACAAAGAAATCCGTTGCAAATATTAATTTGCAACGGCATTTGCAACGGACACAATCCGTTGCAAAAAAGTCGATTCAAATTTAATTTGCAACGGATAATCTGTTGCAATTTCTCCCGTTGCAAATACACATTTTGCAACGGCAATGCCGTTGCAAGGGCAACGGATATGCCGTTGCAATGGCAACGGGATGGCCGTTGCAATTGCAACGGCAGGTCCGTTGCAATTGCAACGGACAGAAAATTATTTAAATATTTATATTTTTAAAATCTATTTTTAATATATTTTAATTTTAATTAATTACAACTACATCTTTTAAAAGCACTAGCAAATATTGAAATATTATTAGTATTGAAAATAACATAAATATGGTGGAAATAAAATTTAAAAGATTAATTAAAAGTCTTAATACACTACTGATTCGATTACATTTACATGACTAAGTAAATAAACATGGAACCTTAATACACTACAGATTCGATTATATTTACATGACTAAGTAAATAAACATGAAACTTAAAAATACATATTTTAAAGTGTTTAAGGCGGAAATGATCTACGATGTTGTTGATGAGAGGAAGATGGACCATTATATGGCATTTGAGGTCGAGGTCGATGTCCTGGTGCCATTGTAGGTGATGGCATCGACGGAGCCACAGGTGATGGCATCGACGGAGCCACAGGTGATGGCATCGACGGAGCCATAGGTGTTGGCATACCTAGACCCATATGTCCTACCAAGAGCTTAAGACAATCTTTAATGGAAGACATTTCATTTCTCATTTCATTTCTCATATCATTAATAGCTTCACGATTTTCTTGCAATTGCTCTTCATACCGTCTAGTAGTTGATGTGCTTGGATATGATGAATTTACTGAGTAGGTATGTGAAGAAGAACTCACATCAACTTTAGATTTAGGCATACGGGGTGCACCATATACTCGACCCTTGCTTACTCCCCCTGAAGCCTCACACCAAGCTGCTCCATCAAATGAGGGATGATTGTCCTGATCAGGTCCATATCTTGCAACCATCTCATTTCTATATTTTTCCTGCAAACAGACAAGTCCATGTCAAAATATATTAATTTGAATATGAATGATATTTCATATATATATAAACTTGAATATAAGTACTTACCACCACTATTTTAGACCGGTTATCTACAAATGTGCCGGTCTCATTTGATTTTTGATGCAAAGCAGAAAAGACCTCATCCCAGGGAAGTTCTTTCCCCCCGGCCTGTTCTTGCTACGAACATGAAAAAAAAAGTAAGCAACAAAAATATTAAACAAATTAAATTACAAGTGTTGAACAACAACATTTCGTACCATACTAGCTCGATATGATGCAAATGACACAGAGCCAGCAGAATGGGTACTTATTTTCCCATCTGTTTGCTTCAATCGATTTTGTTTTGATGTTTTGGATCGTTTGCAAAATCTATCGGTAGACCAAACATCGTTGATCATCGTATTCCAATCTTCATTTTGGATCCAAACAGGTCCTTTATCCAGGCAATCGATGATATTGGTGGTACCTATTATTGACATAGCTTTTTTTCGAGCTCTTGTCAATTGTAGGTTCAAGCAAGTTCGAGCTTTATCTTCCCATATTTTACGAACAATTACTTCATCTTCTTCGGGGAAGGCATATTTGTTCTATCAAATACATATGACAATTAATAAATGTTAACATAAACACACAGATCTCAAACAACCTCATCATTTAACAAAAAACTAGTAAAAAGATTGGAGCATGTTGCTAGATTCCAAAAATCAAAGAAAAAGTTGCAAGATGGTGAAGAAACCAAGGTACAGTTGTATTGAGATCAAGAGCATGACCCATCAATCAGCTCTGATTTAGCAAAAGTATTATCATGTAGTTTATCAGGAAATGATGCACATTTTTATTTGTTTCTTCAAGCAAACTAGTTGTTGCAGCAGTGTTTACTCCCCTCTCCATCGATTTCCCCCTCCCTTTTCGAAGTAAGATAATGTATTAACGACTAAGGTTTTGAAACTTAAATCGTACATTACACCTAATTCTAATCTTCCACCACCAGAATTATAAAAACCCTCTTCCCTGGTCCACCTGGTCCAGCCAATGTCACCAAAATACTAGAAAAAGGTGGCCAGTTCAGTGTGTTTACCCGGCTTTTGAAATCCACTCGAGAGGATGTCACATTGAATGGCCAGCTCAACAACACAAACAATGCTATAACCATCTTTGCACCTAGTGATAGCGCATTTTCGAGTGATTGAAAATAAATAGAGAATTAGGAACAGAAAACCTGAGGTATGGTTCAGAGTGAAAATTTTCCAAAAATCTTTTCCAATTGTCATACCCAGATTTGCTGCTGCACCTTTGACTTTGAAAGTTAGACTGTTTATAAGAGTTTTTCTGTGTAGGTCAGGATACAACTGCCAGTGCAATCACATGGATGGTCAAGTATCTCGGAGAAAATGAAGATGTTCTAGACACTCTTAGAGTATGTAGAGAGAAAATACTGTTCCTTCTTACATTCAAGCATCAATGGACATATTATGGCCATGGTCGAGTAATTTTATGCAATCAGTTAAATGAAAATGTTTTTTTTTGTTTGGAGCATGCAGAGCAGCTTCACCTTGCAGAAAAAATGTCACCGGGGCAATTTCTTACACTGGAAGATCTTGCTGAGATGCCATACGCTTCCAAGGTGAATACAAATGGGATCTTCCTCCTTAATTTGGTAGAAATTTATGGGATTAATCCTTAAGAAAACTCCCTTTTTCGAGAGACTCTTGGTCTGATTAGGTGAACTCTGATATGAAACATAAACTGTCACAAACAGGTAGTCAAAGAATCATTAAGGATGGCATCTGTAGTACCTTGGTTTCCAAGATTAGCACTCCAGGATTGTGAGATTGAAGGTCTGTCTCCTAACACCATTGACTTAATCTACTTTCCACCATAATTCTGTCTTTGATCATTCTATTTGAAATTTAATTATCCTTTTGTGGTTTTGCTTCCATAGGATTTAAGATAAAGAAAGGGTGGAACGTTAATGTAGATGCTAAATCAATACACCTTGACCCTAATCAGTACAATGAACCCAGTAAGTTCAATCCTTCAAGGTTTAACGTAAGTCCAACAATTTTTCAGATCCGATTTCATTTCTTCTCTTTCGTTTTCCCATCATATTTCTCATAGCCAAGTCCAAAAATATATTTAATACTGGGAAGTGGGAATTCATATATTCACATTTTCCAAAAATCTTTTCCAAACTACTAAACAAACAAGGCAAAGCAATTCTCAATAATCATTCAACTACTCGTTAAACATGATTGTCAAATCTCCCTAAAAAAATAGTTAACAGAAAAAACATACCTTGAACTCCTTAAACAGTTCATCTTTACACATGGCATCAACTTTATCCCAAGAGTACCATGGCCCCTTGAAATTAGATCTCAAAATTATTCCGATTTCTCGGCCACATGAAGCGTTATTGAACCTGAAAAATTAAAGCAACAAACGTTCATGGAACAATAATGACACAAATGATAAATATGTAATAAAAATATTATACTTACTCGGATGTTCCATACAAACTCAGTTCTTTTTTTCCCGACACTGGATCGATTGCCGTGTCAAAACTCTTCCGTTTAATGCTTACACTGCTTCGAGAACAGCTTGAACCATGGATTGAATGGAGGCAATCCGGATCCTGTGAACATCGCATATTACTACCTTCTCTTGACTCATCGAATCCTCTCTCATCACTACCATCTTCATCAACTTCATCTCCAACTCCTCCCGCATAATCTTGATGAACATTAAATTCTCTGAACATGTTTGTAGCATCTCGCGGGACACCTTGTGTTGCTAACAAATCTTGAAACCCGAAAGCTTCATGTGCATTTAACCTCACATGATCCTCTTGATGAGGAAATGTACTTGCAACTCTGTGTGCATAATAATCATGTAGTTTATCAGGCTCGGCATGGTGAGAAGATGATGCGTTCTTATCCACGGTAGATGGAGTTCTATTCGCTCTGGATGCGGACCTATCACTTCTGGAATATTGTAATATAGATGCTTGTTTAGACATCCTACAACAATTGGATTGTCGTCAATAAGTATTGTTGGTAAAAACTAATCAATATGACAATAATAAGAAATATGAACAAAAGAATATTAAATATCATAAGTTAATATATCAATTAAATATAAGAAATACAAGCAGCATGGTAATCAGCATCATCATCACATAAAAATAAATGCATTGAATATACCTGCATAATGCTAATCATCATCATCATCACTTCTAATCAAATCATCATCATTATCATCATCATTATCATCATCACCAACGACTTCATTATCATACTCAATTTCCTCATCCGAATCCATTTCATTATCGTCTCCCCAATTTCCCTCTACCGTAAGCAAATCATTTTGGTTGACTTCTTCATAATAAGATGTGTCAACAAATATATTTGGTTCATCAAGTGTCATATTAGGAAGCACACAACATGGTTGAGAAATTTCATCTGATTGATCAACATCAAATGTTTTAACATTGTCATTGTTTTCAATAAATTCACCCATCTCAACATCATAACGACTTCTAGTTGTTGTCTTCATAACTGCCCACCATTTTGAAGATTTATTATCGGGTGGACACGTATAGTAGACTTGTTGACATTGCTGCGCCAAGACAAAATCTTCACTTCCATGTAGTCTAGAGGTATGCTTGATCTCAACCAAACCATTTGAACGATGCACTTTAAGCCCACGTTTGGTATCGTACCAATGACACTTAAACATAAAAAGCTTGCACTTACTCCCTAAATATTTAAGCCGGATCACTTCTTCAAGCATTCCATAGTAATCAATTTCATTACCATTGTAGCAACTTCCTTTTACACAAACCCCGCTATTCATTGTTTTTTTATAGCGACCATAAAATTGAGTATGAAATTTAAACCCATTGACATAATACCCATTATAACATTTCACGGAATTTGACGGACCCATAGAAAGAGCAAAGATTTGATTCTCAATTCCGGTTGATTTGTATTCAACCTAGCATAACAATAACAATGTATGAATTATTATTTCATACAAATTAGTAAATTTAACAAAATATGTCGTGAAAAATACTTACATGGTTTTTCAACCAAATTGGAAATTCAACCTCGCATAGTTTTTCAATTTCAATATCGGTCAATTGTGGTTGTCGTGAATGTAGCTCATGGCGACATTGCCTAAAATTTAAATTGTTAGTTGAAATGAAGTTATTATAAATTCAGAAACAAAATAAAATATTTCACACTTACTCTATATAGGGTTTCAATTCTTGACAATTGAAAATGACATAGTTGTGCGCAATTTTCATTTCTTCCTGCGATAATTGCCGTCTATAATATTTTTTAGACAATTTTCGATCCCCGGATAGGAAAAAAAATAGAAAGTTGTCCACCTTCACTCTTAGCTCCACCATCTTCATTTTCAGTGGAACTCGATTCCATATTGTTTGAACGTCATCACCAAAATAATAAGACGCAAAATTTGTAATTTCATCTATCAAGTACGCTTCACATATGGAACCCTCTACTTGGGCTTTATTGGTGACTTTCTTCTTCAAATAGAACATATACCTTCATTATTTATGTTAATTAGTTTAAAAAATAAACAAATTATTCAATTAAAATGAATAAAAATTACATTGTATGAAAACATACCGTTCAAATGGATACATCCATCGATATTGAACGGGTCCACCAACTTGTGCCTCATAAGGTAGGTGTATTGCTAAGTGTTCCATGGAGTCGAAGAACGATGGAGGGAAAATCCTTTCAAGCTTACAAATTATTTCAATAATATTTCTCTGCATCAACTCCAAGTGTTGGAAATTTAAATTAGTCGCACAGATGTCCCGAAAAAATACTGACAATTCTGTTAATGCCTCCCACAATGGTCTAGGCAAGTAAGGTCGGAACGCAACAGGCAGAAGTCTTTGCATAAAAACATGGCAATCATGACTTTTCATGCCGGAGACCTTACATTGTGCCTCTTTCACACACCGTGATATGTTTGAAGCATAGCCATCAGGAAAGGACAACTCTTTCATCCATGCCAACACTTGTTGTTGTTCTTTCTTGAAGAGATAATAAGTGGCTTTCGGTTTGTAAACTCGACCACTTGCATCTTGTTGCAAATGTAAGCTTGGCTTTTTACAATACAACTGCATATCCAACCTAGCCTTTACATTATCCTTGCTTCTATCAGGGCAATCCATTACCGTGTAGAAGATATTGTCAAAGAAATTTTTTTCTATGTGCATGACATCTAGGTTGTGACGAATTAAATTTGTGTGCCAATATGGAAGCTCCCAAAAAATGCTTTTCTTCACCCAATTGTGATACACACCAAATCCGGGAATTTTCCCACAATTTGAAGAGCTACCAACATGTCCCTCGGTGAACTTAGAAACTTCAGCTAACATTTCTAAACCAGATCGACGAGGAAAAGGAGGGAGCTCTTCAATTACTCCTTTTATAAACTTATCCGACTGATATCTGTACGGGTGATTCATGGGTAGGAATCGTCGGTGACAGTCAAAGAATGAATTTTTCCCACCATGTTTTAATCGAAATGCCTTACTGTGTTCCATACAATAAGGACATGATAATTTGCCATGTGTACTCCAGCCCGACAACATACCATATGCTGGAAAATCACTTATGGTCCACATCAAAGCTGCTTTTAACTGAAAATTTTCTTTATGGTATACATCATAAGTTTCGACACCTACAGACCATAACTTATTCAATTCATCAATCAAAGGTCTTAGAAAAAATATCAAGGTTTTTTTCCCCGGGATTCTTTGGCCCCTGGAATTATCATTGATAAAAACATAAATGGTCTTGTCATGCACTTCCAAGGAGGCAAATTGTACACAGTTACAATTACTCGGCCAACAAGAATATGAATTTGAAACCATATTAAATGGACAAAACCCATCGAGTGCATAATCCTAATCGAACATTT